>JBBPBX010047872.1:0-25976 GCA_038048925.1 Garcialebias charrua | reverse complement strand
TCATCTGCATATAGGGACAGCCGATGTTCCAGCTGTTTTCTATAAATACCCTTAAAGTCCAGTGAGGTCTTAAGCATAATTGAAAGTGGTTCAATAGCTAAAACGAAAAGAAGCGGGCTAAGAGGGCAACCTTGCCGGGTACCTCTAGATAGAGAGAAGGGCCTAGACCTCGTTCTATTAGTGATTATGCTTGCTTTGGGTGATGTGTATAACAGCTGTACCCATGATATAAATTTATGCCCAAACCCAAACCTAGCCAATACTGTAAATAAGTAAGGCCACTCGACTCGGTCGAATGCCTTCTCCGCGTCAAGAGAAACCACAAGCTCAGGGGTCTCTCCCGGTGAAGGGGCATGAATAACACCAATAAGCCTACGTATATTAGAAAAAGAGTGACGACCTCTCATGAACCCGGTTTGATCCGAGGAGATTATATCTGTCATGACCGCGTCCAGTCTCAAGGCCAAAAGTTTAGCTAAAATTTTAACGTCTCCATTAAGGAGTGATATAGGCCTGTAGGAAGCGTAGTCCGTCTGACTTTTACCATGTTTTAATAAAAGTGTGATATTAGCTTCTGTAAGGGTTTGTGGCAAGTTTCCATTCTCCAATGAGTTGTTAAACATTTCAAGTAAAAGAGGTGCTAATTTGGATGAACATTTTTTATAGAATTCAATTGGAAAGCCGTCTGGTCCAGGGGTCTTGCCACTTTGCAATGCTGAAATAGAGTTGATAACTTCAGTAAGAGTGAGGGGCCTATCCACATCCCTCTTCTTATCTAGATCTATAGCAGGGATATTCAAGTCGTCTAGAAAATCTTTCATGTCTGAATTATCCTCTGGAAATTGTGAGGAGTATAAATCAGAATAAAATTTTTCAAAGACTTGGTTTATTTCAGCTGGATCAACAGTTTGCTCTGTAGCGGACTTTTGAATCTGTGGTATGAGCTGTGCCGCTGACCGACTTTTGAGTTGGTGGGCCAAAAGGCGGCCCGCCCTCTCACCGTGTTCGTATATGAAGCCTCGGGATCTGAGCAGGGATTGTTCAACATCCTGCGTTGAGATAAGGTTATATTGCATTTGTAGACATAGTCTCTCTTTATATAGCTCGGGGGAGGGTGATATAGAGTGCCTACGGTCCAGTTCTAATATAGAACTAATAAGTTGGTTCTGCCTTGCTTTTCTAATTTTGTTGCGTGTAGCAGTGTAAGATATTATTTCACCTCTGATTACCACTTTTAATGTTTCCCACAGGATAGAGGGAGACACCGAGTCTGATTTGTTTTCGAGCAAAAAATTATCTATCACAGTAGACATCAATTCAAAAAATGTATCATCTGCTAACAAAGTTGAGTCAAGTCTCCACATGGGGCGGTGAGCTTGATTAAGTGATAAGGCTAAATCCAATATAACTGGAGAGTGATCAGACTCTACGATAGCAGAATATTCACTTTTCTTGACAAAGGGTAACAGAGATTTATCAATAAAAAAATAATCAATCCTTGAATATGACTGATGGACATGTGAAAAGAAAGAAAACTCCCTACTATCTGGAAACAAAAAGCGCCAAGGGTCAATGCAGCCCGTCTCCTTCATGAATACTCCTAAGGCCTGGGCCATCTTTGATGGGGATGTCGAACTTGAGCTTGATCGGTCTAGGGTTGGATCCATTACACAGTTCATATCACCACCCAAAATCAGGCGGTGAGAGTTCATGTTAGGTAGAGCAGATATTAACCCGGACACAAAGGCGGGGTCGTCCCAGTTAGGAGCATATATGCAAGCAAGTGTAACCTGAGTATCATATAGAGAACCAGATACTATAACATATCTACCCTGTGGGTCTGATATGGACTCGCTTAAAGTAAACTGTATATTTTTGTGTATCAATATTGCTGTCCCTCTGGCTTTTGTGTTAAATTGTGAATGGTAAACTTGTCCCACCCATGGCTTCTTAAGTTTTATATGATCTGTAGAAATCAAATGAGTTTCCTGTAAAAATGCAATTTTAGTTTTTAATTTTTTAAGGTGAGCAAAATTTTTTGCCCGTTTCACTGGTCCTCTCATGCCCTTCACATTCCAGCTGGTAAAACGAACCATTGAGCCCCCCCCCTCTCATATTACTGTTACATATGTCAGCCATAACAATCTAATTTTATACGTGTTGGGGTCGACAGCCCCACCCGGCAGCACATGTCCACTTATCCACGGTATACAAACTTGAGAAAAAAATCAAATAAAAAAAACAACACAAATCACAAATGTAAAAGGAAAATGCAGCACTAAACCCAACCCTTATTAGAACCCACCCCGACTGAGTCTTCACTTCTCTTGACGAAGCCAACTGCTGTCCCCTAAATACCCGATAGGTCCTCCGATAGGCCATACACACAGTCCCAAACTAACTGTAGAAGGTTCCCAATAAACTTAACATGCAGGAGTTACACACTAAAGTATCAGTAATAATAAATAATGGGTAATTAAGCTCCACAGGGCACCTATACAATGACCCACGTCACTATAAATGTGAGTTTTTAGGCTAAAGTACACTAATTTAAATTAAATTATGACGGCCAGCAGCAGACATTAGAACTGGAGAACCAACAATTAAACCTTTAACATATAATTTTTAATTTCTGACCGTAAGTAGGTGGTAAACAAAGCAACAGAAATAGCAAAAATAGTAATAATATCAATAAAATCAAATAATAGTAACAATAAAGGGTCTATTCGTTTGCATGTAAACATGGTGCAAACATACTCACAAATGTATAGATTTATGGCCTTGTGAGAGAGAGAGAGAGAGAGAGAGAGAAAAAAAAAACGGTATATCCATTTGAAGTTCAGTGTTGTACAGTCATTTGAAGCAGAGTGTGCAAATGCAACTCCCAACTCAATAAAAATAAATAAATAAACATTTTTTTAATTATTATTATTACTTTACTTTTTATTTTACTTTTATTTTCTTTCTACTATTTAGTAACCTCTTTCCTCATTCTCGGATGATTTTACCCTCTTTTTACGTCCTCTCCATCCATGCTGCACTCTGAGCACCCCCTGCCGTCCCCCAAGTCTGCTTGTCAGAAGTTTGTTTACTTTGCGACACAACTGTCGTAAAAAGCCTGGGCTTCCCCCGGCGTTTCAAACAGATGGGTTTCCCCTTTAAACGTGACTTTAAGACGGGCAGGGAAAAGAAGACGAAACGACACACCTCTCTTGTAGAATGCTCCTTTAACGTCGTTGAACGCCGACCTTTTCTTTGCAAGAGTGACGCTAAGATCTGGATATATTCTGAGAGTGATTCCTTGATACTTTATTTCGTGTTGCCTGGACCATCTTAAAGCGACTTCCTTCTCCCGATATCGATGGAATGCAACGATGAAGGGCCGCGGTGGTCGTCCTGCTGCGGGCTTGGGTCCAGCTGTGCGGTGCGCGCGTTCCAATTCCGGGGGAGAAGGAAATGTGTCGTCTCCCATAACATCCTTTAGCAGCTTGGAGATAAACTTGGTTGGATCCTGGCCATCTTCACTGCCTTCAGGTATGTTAAGCATGCGTAGGTTTGATCTCCGAGATCGATTTTCCAGGCTTTCCAGGCGTTCGAGTAAGGTTGCGTTTTGGGCTTGTAGAGTTTTAACGACAGCCTCAGTTTCACATAAACGTTTAAAATTGTCGCCTGCCAGGGTTTCAGCTGCCACAAGACGGCCCTGAAAGGAGCCAACTTCGTCACGTAGTCCGTCCATCGATGCTTGTAGAGGCCGAATCGATTCTTGAATTAGTGCGGCCACATCCTCCTTAAAGTTGTTCCGCTGCTTAGATAGTTCTATAACCAGCTGAGACATGGAAACAGAGTCTCCACAATCACTTTCGCCAGGTGAAACAGTGTCAGAGGAGTCCGTGGCCATTGAGGCTACTTTACTAGCCAGGGTATTCGCACGCCTGGTTGAAGGCTTTTGTTTAGTGTTGTCACTGGCCATCATAACGTCTCAAGTGTACAGAAACTGTGCTTCTGTCAGTCCAGTGCTTGATGGAGGTATGTAACTCCGGTTTTAAAGTAGTTTAAAGAAAGTTAGTCGGGAGCTCCTTCAACCTGCTTCCTCCTTCTACATCACCAAACCGGAAGTCTTTATATCTCCTTTTAATGAGAAATAAAAGCATAAATATATATATATTCTTTTTTATATCTCCGTACACATGAGTTTACGTCAATAACAATAGATATTTTGCTTTGCCTTTTTCTCGTTGTTTTTCCATTTGCTGTATTTATTGCTGTATTTATTTATTGCTGTATTATTTGCTGTATTTATTTCTGTTTTGTTTTCTTGCTGTATTCCTGCCTCATCGTATGTTAATGAGGAGGGCTGCTTCTAAGTCCAGCTCTACTATTGGTCAATAAACCGGAAATAGAACGATCAGTGTGCAGATCGATTGAGCATGCCTGCGCTGCAGTCCTAAGGAGAGCTCCGCGGGACACCGTATTTGAGAGGAAGTAAACAACTATTAGAGATGTATCGTAGGATTGCTGAAGAATTAAGGCACGTTGCTAGCATAGCTGAAAGTAATACAGTCAGTGATGACTATTTACTGTTTCAAGTCGATGTTTTGAGCGAGTGGCTGGTCCAGGTAGCTGCAGACACGGAAACTGAAGCTGACTCATTAGTTGTCCAGATTTTGGAGGAAGTGGCTTGTCGTTTGCACAAATCCGTGTACCCCACAAGAACAGTTGGAAGACCTGGATATTTGCTGCCCGCTGACGTCTTGGAATCATATCTTCATGCGGGAGTATCCGTCATGGATATTGGCAGACTTTTTGGGGTCAGTGAAAGAACAGTCTATAGGCGAATGGCAGAGTACGGTACCTTTATTTAGTCAGGTAAATCTTATTGAGCCTCATGGCTCATTTACGAAAGCGACCTGGTAAAACTAAAGAACGATGAACAGCAATGGTAGAATTTCCTTAAACAATAAACAATAGAAAACAAAAGAGAGAAAAAAACAAAAGAGAGAAATACATTTTTTTAAACAAAGAATCAAAAAACTAGTGAAATATATGTATATCAGTATTACACCTGAATCACACATATTATGTGTTATGATTTATGTTCACTTAATTCCACCATATAATGTGAAAATATATTCAAGATGGAACCTTTATTTACGGGTTTTATTTTCTATAGAGAAGAGTTTTTCAGTTACACGCCTGCACAATACAACAGACATAACACTGGATGATTGACATACAGAGCTGGTAGCTTGTTGGCTGAGAGGCGGATCACGTACAGAGTAGGGAAGTCCTAGGGCGGTTCCAAGGTGGTTCGGTTCCAGGATTGGTCCCACGAGGCGATGACGACATCCGGGGTTTTTATAACCGTGATCCGCCTTCGAAGAGGTGTGTGTGTTGGACTGTGCTTGGAGTCAGGTCTGTTGGTTGCTGTAAGGTTTATTCTTATAATGTACAATAAACCTGCATAAAACTTGCACATTCGTTTCAGAGCTTTCCTTCAACTTTTGAACCGCAACAATTTGGTGACCCCCGACATCGAGAAGTTTGCAGTTTCGCCTGAAACGGAAGCCGTTTGGGGGCTTCCCCCACGAGTGGCGGAGCAAGCTGCAACCAAATGGCGCCTTCATTCAGGTGAGCAGATCTTCCGTTTATAACTAAATGTCTGCTATTGAAAACGCTAAATTTACCTTGGCTGTATGCTGTTCTGTTTTCGGGTGGGCAAAAATTACACCGTAGTGTAGCTACGGTCGTTTGAGTTAGCGTTAACAGTTAAATAACGTGAACCACTGTTGGTATTTCATTTGAATGTGCATTTTTTTTTGCTGTTTTTGTACATGTAAGTAAAGTGAAAAAGCACATAGTCCATACACACACACAGGGATAGCATATGAGTGCCGAGTTTGCGTTTTTTCCCCCTTTATGAGCTCCGGCCTGTTGGCTGGGAGACATTTTTTTTATTTTTTTATTTTATGGGCTCCGGGGAGTTGTGGGGCTGAGGCTCGATCGTGAACTCCGGGACTCTCTCGCCGTAGAGTCACAGGGCTTTCATCCAGCACACGATTCCGCCGTTTGAGAGTGCTCCGGGCGTTCCGGGGTCACAGGTTGCCGTGCGTGTGATTAAGTCACAACCGGGACTGTGATCGCTGTTAGAGTTACGTTTCCTTCCCCTTCCCAGTTGAAGTTGATTACCGTATTTTCCGGTGTATAGGTCGCAAACTTTTTTTTTTTCATTTATTATTTTTTTTACTTTCTTTTGTTTATTCATTTTTTTCCTTTATTTATTTTCTGTTTCACTTAGAGGCTTGTGACCTGTACTCCGGAAAGTGCTGTATACACGCAAACAACGGCAACAGGGAAAGATTTTTTATTTTATATATTGTTTCAGTGGGTGTATTTGCCGACAGTAGGTCATTTGTGAAGTCTACAGAGACTACCACTGCTGTGCTCTGGGGTGGCATTTTTATTGGGTGTTTTTAAAAGGGTGATTTAAAACAGGCAGTTTCTTGGTTGGCTATTGCAGCCGTCCTGGGTTCTGGCTGGGGGTTTGCTCACTTCACCCTTGTAAAACACGTGTGTAACATTAAAATGTCTGACATACCTATACAAACTTGGAAAAATTGTGCTCCTGGCACATTAGGATCTGTATTACATGAGTTGTGGGTTTCATGGAGTCGGAAGGTAGCTGTCAAGAATGTTCTTGATGAGAAAAGACGTTTAGTTTCTTGGGTGAATAACATGTGTCGGTCAGGAATGTTTCCTGGTGTGGATGACCCGTCTCTATCTACTGTTGGACTGAATAAGCTTCTTGTGCAGTCAGATAGAGCTTTGAAGTTGGCGTTAGATGAGAAGGAGAAATGTTCTGTTCTAGTGCGTAGAAAGAAATATAAGGACTGGCAGAAGGCGGACACCTTTAATAGAGACTGTTTATTATTTTTGGATGAAATGTGCAAAATCCTAGGTAGACAGAAACCTGCTCTGAGAAGTGTGCACAAGGCAGTTTCACAGAAACAAGTTGTTGGCTCACAATCAGATTTATGGCCATCTGCAGATAAGACCTTGGTGACCTTGGTGCCTGGTACCGCATAACTCCCTATTAAAGCCGGTGCTGCTCTCGTATCACAAACAGAGACATGCCTTGAAACTGAACGGCCTTGTGCTCCCCCTCCACCTCCTCTTTGCCCCGCTCCCCCTCTTCCTCCTCGTCCTCCCCCGTATGCACCTGTGGACCTTAGTCCACACAATCAGATGCCATTGTCGGAGCTATCATCCATAAATCTGGCTGAGCTCTCACTGGGTTCTGAACACACAAGATCCAGCTCAGACTTGCTTCTCGTTACAGGAGGTATTTTACAGACAAGATCAGCTGAAAATAGGAACGTGGTGCAAGACCATGTGCAAACATTGATGGGTGGTATTCATACCACTCCTGGCTCTGTGGGTGAACAAAGGGGAGGTGATGTGTTTCGTCCACCGTCCTCTGATGCTTCTTTCAGCGTGACATCTTTGGGGGCTTCATATGACTCCGTGCCACTGACCTGTCCTGTTCCAACTGCTTGTCCTGACCTCAGGCCTCCTGCCACAACTTTTGATAAGGTCACTGGCTGGCAGCGAGGAAATTCAGGTCGATTAAATAGAATTGCTGATAATGTTCATACCTGCCTTGACGCAGCGCCTCCTGCTCAATTCATGTTACCTCTCGTTTCTTCCACCACAGCTGAGGGAGTCCGCAAACAGACTTACACGCCTTTTAGTTTGCAGGATACTGAGTTGATCCGTCAGCGTTTGCCTGATATCCAGAAAGGAGGTTCGGCTTGGATCCGCGCTTTTCTGGAGGCTTGCGCCGGAATTGTGCCATGTCTGGGTGATTGGAGGAGGGTTTTCACAGCATGCACGTCGTTTGGTAGTTTGACTGAAATAGAACAGGCTGCTGGGACTAAATTGGACCCAGACAGTGACACCCTACATGACCACGTTCAGATTTTATGGCCAATTATACGAGAGAAATATCCGACGTCTATGAAATCTTCAGACTTGTGTGAGATTCCTCCGGCTGTTACAGAACGGGGCACAACCTACCTATCTAGAGTTAAGCTCTTGTGGGAAAATAGAACTGGAAATGATCCAACGATTGATCCTACGACTCAACTGTTGTTCAGAGGAGCTGTAGAGAGCTCTCTGTCTGATGATGTTAAGAAGAGCTTGGCGTCTGTTGTTGGCCTGACAAAGATGGATTATGATTTATGGGCAGCCCACATTGTTCATTTTATTGATCAATCTTTTGATAAGAGGGAGTCTGATGACAGGGAATTGAAATCCCTTGAAACTCAATTAGCTAAGGCCCAATTAAAAGACATACGTGACAAACTTAATTTCACAAAGGTGAATGCAATTCAGATGCCCCAGGTTCAGGGTCCTCCTACATCATCTGATAATTCATATCAACAGAGACCTCTGGGCCCATCCACATCCTGGCGCAGGGGTCGTAACAAACGTCCGAGGGGCAACCCTCAACCCACGGACAGGTGCCGCAGGTGTAACGGGGTGGGACATTGGTATTTTCAATGTCCGACCAAACAGGATTTATCGAGACAGGAGGTGACGCCAGCTCGTTATCCACATGACGTATATCCACCACCACCAGATCATACTCCACATGGCCCTATGCCGGGAGCCAATAATCAGGCCCCAGGCCAATATCCTATTCAATAGGGGTGCCCTGGTCCGGCAGTAGGTGGTGTCTTGTATCCAGAACCTTTGGTATCGTTAACCATTAACGGCCGAAATCACATGTGTATGGTTGATACAGGCGCCAGGTATTCGTCAGTTAACACGTCACTCCCACGATCAAAGAATACCGTACCTGTTGTTGGATTCTCGGGCAAGCCAGAGGAGTGGCCGCTCTCTTGTTACGTACCATGCGTGTGGAATAATCTGCGCTTTGAACACTCCTTCCTGATTTCTGACACATGTCCAGTGAACTTGATTGGACGAGACATTCTGTGTGATCAGAACGTGACTTTGATGATGAGTCCTGACAACGTCCAGCTGAGTTTTCCTGATGGAACTGTTCAGTACTGTGCTACAGTGAAAAGCTCTATTCATCAGATGCTCCAGGTTGAAGGGACTTCTGCTGAGTCTGGTCCAGCCGAATTTCAAGCTGAAGTTTGGTGGGGAGCAGTTCCTGACTTTACAACTACGCTCTTGTACGACACACTGCAGAGCTGGAACGCCTGGATTAATGTCATAAGATCTTATGACACGCTTCCTGATGTGGCACATTGCACGCTGAACTATGACCTTTGTGGTGATGGGGACTACGATGTGCTCTGGACAGGACTGCTGGAACATTGTCAAGAGACTGGTGAATTTCCAGTGGCTGAAATCATGGACATCTATGTGGCCCCGGAGGGAGTGGTGGCAGGTGTGAAGTTGCCTGCACCGTTACTGCAACTGTATATGCTTGGCGATGTATCAGCTCCACATGTGTCATTGATGGTTGTATCTGGTGCCGATGCGAAGAATTTAGGTCCTGTGATGAGACGCTGTCTTGCTGTAAGGGAATGGGTGCCTACACAAAATCCACACTTACACTATTCTCCAGAAACTGATACTTACAGGATCACACACAGATCATTCACATTATTGTTACCTGAGAAACATTCTCTGCCTAGATCACATGGCGGAGAAAACACAGACCATGTTGATACGGACAAACTGTTAGCCAGTTTGCCTGATACACTTTGGGCCAGGAGTTCTACAGATGTGGGCCTGCTGAATGTCAAACCTGTCTCGATCGTTCTGAAGCCAGGCACGATTCCAATCTATAAACATCAATATCGACTCCGACAGGAGCAGATTGACGGTATAGAGCAAACTATTAAGGGTTTGCTGGAAGCTGGTGTGTTGCAGCCTACTGTTTCGAGCTGGAACACACCTCTACACCCGGTACCAAAAGCTGATAAATCTCATTACCGTTTAGTTCATGATTTGAGGCCTATAAATAAGGTTGTTGTTCCATCTAATTATGGTACTCCAAATCCTTATGTTATGATGAATGCTATTCAGCCTGAACACAAGTTTTTTACTTGTATTGACCTGGCGAACGCGTTCTTTTGTGTGCCTCTGGACGCTGGATCAAGGGATCTGTTTGCATTTACCTTTAAGGGGAAACAATTCACGTATACTAGATTACCTCAGGGTTACGTGGATTCACCCTCTTTGTTTAATTATGTGTTGAAGCAAGTCCTTATTTGCCCTTGCCATGCACCAGGAGTGGTTTTAATCCAATACGTCGATGATATTCTGATAGCAGCTCCGACTTCAGAAGCTATTATGCAGGCATCTGAAGCTGTGCTTCGACATCTAGCTCAGTGTGGTTTTAAAGTGTCAAAACACAAATTGCAGGTGGGTCGTTCAAAAGTTCAGTTTTTGGGTAGGCTCATCTCTGGCTCTGGCCTGCAACTGACGCCATCTCAGAAAAGCTCCATTTTAAATCATTCTAAACCAGCAAATGTTAGGATGATGTTAAAATTTTTGGGGCTGATCAATTACAGTAAGAACTTCATTCCTGATTTCAGCCGTAAGGTGGCTCCTCTGCGGAACCTCATTTCGGCTGTGGGATATAAAAATTTTGTGTCCCCACTGCAGTGGACGGAGGAAGCTGACAGGGCATTTGTGGAGATTAAACAAGCTTTGTTTGATGCGTGCTCTCTGCAGTGTCCAGATTACTCCTTGCCATTTCACTTGGATGTGGATGAAAAAGACGGATTTGTGAATGCCGTCTTGTTTCAAAGAGGGAAAGCTGGCTCTGACAGGCACGTTTTGATGTATTATAGTTCAAAATTAGATCAAATTGAAGTTGGCCACCCTACCTGTGTGAGGCATGTAGCTGCCATTGGAAAGTCTATTTTAAAGACATCACACATAACTATGGGGAATGAGGTTTTTGTTCACACAATTCATGACGTAAAATCATTTTTGGACTCACAAACATTCACATTTTCAAATCAAAGAACAGAAAACCTCAGAAGATTATTACATAATTCACATATACATTTTACAAGCCAGGGAACAAATATGGCTGCGCAGATGGACACCACACAAGATCATAACTGCATTAGTGACACCGCACAGGAAATGAAATTACATGAAAACCTTTCTAAAGATCCTTTGGACCAGCCAGACATGATACTGTTCTGTGATGGACATAGTCATAGAAATGAAACGGGCGCATTGATCACTGCGTTCGCTGTGGTGGAAAGAAGAGATGCAGGTTTTGTTGAACTCAAGGCAGAAGTGATGAACCAGCCAGCTTCTGCGCAGCTCGCAGAGCTAAAAGCTATAACAGAAGCTTGTAACGTTGCAGAAGGAAAAAAGGTTAATATTTACACAGACTCAGCGTATGTTTTTCAGGCAGTCTATGTTGATCTCTGTCACTGGAGAAGAAAGGGATTTGTCACCTCATCTGGAGAACCAGTCAGACATTTTAAACAATTACTGGAATTGTATTATGCATTGCAGCGGCCTAGACAAGTGGCAGTAATTAAATGCAAGGCCCATCAGAAGAGTAGCAATTTCATTGCTCAAGGGAATCATGAGGCAGATCAAGCTGCTAAAAGAATTGCAGGCTATATTTTAAGGACACAGATGGTCCAGGGACATGAGAAAAAGAGTTCTGAAGACTATTTTCAAAAGGAATTTACTCTAGAATATATCAGAGAGTTACAAAATGCAGCCGCTCCGCACGAGAAGCAGGCATGGTTAGACCGTGGAGCTAAAAAGGATAGTGAACAAATTTGGAGGAATCATGAGGGTAAAATTGTAGCTCCAGCTGGATTGTTCAACCTGCTATGCCAAGAAGCACACAGCAGGGGGCACTGTGGTACATCAAAACTGATTGACTTGATCTCACAGAATTGGTGGAACCCATATGCCTTTTCCATTGCAAAATATTTTGTACAGACGTATGAAACATGTTCCCACCATAATCCAAGAGTGGCGCTTAAAACTGGACTTGGTGGATTTCCAATGCCTCAGGCACCGTGGAAAGAGATTGTGATAGATTTTACTGACATGGGTGTTGAGAATAGAGTGGCTGGAAAGAGATATTTACTCGTTTGCGTGGATCAATTTAGTAGGTGGGTAGAGGCTTTTCCAACTAAAACTGAGAAAGCAAAAGAGGTAATAAAGTGGTTGACAAAGGAGTTGATCCCCAGATTTGGAGTTCCTTCAGTGATCAGATCAGATAATGGAACCCATTTTGCAAACAGGGAGTTAAGGGAAGTTGAGAAATTGTTTGGCATTCGACATAAGTTTGGGGCTGTTTTTCATCCTTCATCACAGGGTTTGGTTGAACGTGCTAACCGTACTCTTAAAGAGGGGTTGGCAAAGGTTTGTGCAGACACAAAATTGAAATGGCCTGATGCCCTACCTATAGTGCTGTTCAACTTAAGGTCAACTCCAAATACTACCCTGAATGTCAGCCCTCATGAGATACTTACAGGAAGGAAGATGCCATGTCCTTTCACTCATCCGTTGCCGTCAGAAAGTACTATGTTACAATTACAACATTATGACATATCAGAGTACTTGAAGAGGCGAGTACTTGAAGAGGCTTAATAATACTGTAATGAGTATTTCTCAACAGATTCAATTGATCCAGACTGCAGAGGGAGAACAACACTGTGCCCACGTGGATACAGGTGACTGGATTCTAAGAAAGGTAGCCCGTTTTAACTGGTCTCAGCCTAAATGGGAAGGCCCTTATAAAGTGGCTGCCGTCACTTCTCACTGTGTTAAAATTTGGTTAACTGATGAAAAATTCAGTAACTGGATTCATAAGACACACTGTGTTAAAAGCTCTGACCCTTCTCGCACTCTACAGCAGATACGAAAGGACTTGGCTGAGCTGAGCGCGTCTGAAGAACTGAGTGCACCTAAGGAGCTGTGTGAGCCATCTGTACAGAGTGACACTGCAGCTCCACCTTCAACTGGAAGCTTAACTCCACCAGTTCCAAAGCCCCGATACAACTTGAGGAGAAAATCAGAACAGACTTAAAACAACATTACATAAAAAGGGGGCATTGTTGTACATAATTGTTACAGGAAGAATGAATTTCCTAGCGGTGAGGTTGTGTGGTAACCACTTTTGGAATTATTTTGATTACAGGGCTCACTCTGTGGGTTGTATCGACAGCTAAGACAGGCTCCCCTGAAGTTGTTCACAACAATGTCAACAGATCTTGTGATGAGGACCCTAACTTCTTGCTCAGCAGAGGGGAAGATGGAACAGAGGTTGCAGATGTTCAGATTCAGGTACACCCAGACTCTGACATTAGCAGATCAAAGAGATCCATGATAGTTAATTTCCTACAGTTTAACTTCACAGTTGGGGTGACTGCATCTGTTAAATTTGACCTTTGCTCTGTGATGTACTGTGGTGCGAGGCAGGAGTCATTTATTTGGGCAGTGAAGTATATTTGTGTGACTTATGGGCATGACATGAATTGCGGGGACTGGAATAATGTGTTGTGTAATTCAGGGCCTGCTGATTGGGGTTACAGACCAGAAAAAGCGAGAAGAGGGAAGTATCCGTTACAGGAACGCTTGTCAATCATACAAGATCATACTAAAAGCACCAGGTGTCTAGCACAAAATACATGTAATTCTTTGATTTTGACTTTAAAGAATCCTCAGAGGCAGGATAGTGACACTTATATACTGGGAGTTCATGTTTCTGGCAAAGATCCAACGAGTCCGTTCAGGATAAATGTGGTTCAGAGGGAGGAAAGTCAGATTGAATCAGATCAAGAGGTGTCTTATATGACAGATGTGACATATGAAGAAAAGTTGGCTTTGGAGACAGGTTTCACACAGCAAAATTACTGGATAGAGTATGTTGAAAATGCAGCAGAACAAGTGAAGTATAAGGATTGCGTTGTTTGTGCGAAGGCCAGGCCAGCGTTATTAATGATGACATCACCTCTTTCAAATGATTCATGTTTTCACTGCATGTTGGAACTACATATGAAGGAAAATCCCTCTGATAGTTGCAAAGGTTTGGAGAAATATTTTCCCATGGCCCCAAGAGATGCAATCCCACCTGTTTTCACTCCAGTGAGAAACTCTTACACTTGTCTGGTTAGGAAAATTCAGGGAGGTATATCTGTAGGTGATATTGATTCAAGTTGGTGTAAGTTGAATGTGGATGTTTCAGCTTGGACAAACATGACGAGATTATCTGTAGCACGTGCAGATGTTTACTGGTTTTGTGGTGGTAGAACTTTGAGAAGTACGTTGTCTCCAAGATGGTCAGGAATCTGTACACTCGTTTCTTTAATTTCTCCAATTAAGATGGTGAATTTAACAGGACAGGATTTGGAAACTTTCAGGAGTAGTACACATGTGATTGGTGAGTTTGAGAGGAGAAGGCGTGACTTTGATCTGTATGTAGATTCTCCAGCATATATTAACGCTATCGGAGTCCCGCAAGGAGTCCCGGATGAATACAAATTAGTTGATCCTATTGCAGCTGGTTTTGAGTCTATGATTCCAACTATTACTGTAAATAAAAACGTAGCCAGCAGTGGCGGCTGGTGATTTTTTTTTATGGGGGGGCGCAATAAAAAAAATTTAAGCATGTGTAAAAGTATTCATAATTATGTTTGTATACTGTAAAGTAAGTTTGTTCATGTTTTTATTTGTATATATCAGTTGTATCCATTTGTATAACACTATCATTAATAAAACATGGTTCATCTTCACCTTGTTTGAGGCATCAGTGTGAAAAGAGAATGGGAGTGTTCTGCTTCCACTTTTCAATTTTTGGACAACTTCTATCATATTCTGTTATAATTATTTTAGTAATACAAGTTCATAATGTAAATAGAATTGTGAGGGTCCAGACTTAAATAAGGACAAAGGTGTTCAAAAATCCACCAAATAATTCAATTTAATAGTTCCAAAAATAAACTAACAAATAATTAAATTTCTGTGAGAGTTCTACTGGCTGCAGCTCCTACCCAAGATGGCCGCCAATTACCACAGCTGCCGGTCATCTCCCTGAAGAGACCTTCAACTATATAAGGCTGCAGTCAAGTTCTACTCTTCGCTGGGGCATTGAGCTATTTATGGTATTTATGCTCTCAGCCTGTTTGTTTCCTCAAAAAGAGTTTCTAACCTTGTTCTCTGTGCCTCCAGTTCTCCTGTGTTCGTGGATCCCTTTCTGTTCTGGCTCGCCTTGGGTTCAGTTCCTGGTCCTCGTGCCTGATCCTCCAAGCCATCCATCTGTGGAGTGGAACTGGTTCACCATCCTCTGGACTCACTTGGATTCACTCTCACGCTCTACTCAAACCATCCAACCTGTAAGAGGAAAAACATCACGAATAATCAAAGGACCACTCTTATTCCAATCCATCTGACATCCTGTTTGTTTCTCAGGAGCTCCAGAGGATCACCTGTAAATAGTCACCTGCACAAAATAAACACTGTTTAATTTTCTATCTTGTGGAGTCTTGTCTCGTTCCGGGTCTCGTACCAATCTGGGTTTACTGAAATCATTACAATTTCAATGAAAAATAAATCAAAAGATAATAACAAATTTGGGCCCAACTTAAACAGGTCAACTCAAGTCTAACAAGGAGGAATGATTCCAGATTAGATTTTAAATAACTGATTTATGGGGAAGAAAAATGATTTATTTTACTGTGATCCACCTGATGAGCTCCACTTATACTTAAGGCTGCAGTCAAGTACTCTTCGCTGGAGCATTGATGCCTACTCATGGTATTTATGCTTCTAGCCAGTTTGTGAGTACAGTACTTTGAGAGACACTTACTTTGTTTTTTGTTGTGTTTCCAGTCCTCGTTTCCATCTTGGTCCTGGGACCAGTTCTCACCCACAATGGATTCCACCATGGAGAATCAGCTAGAAGATATGCACCACCCATGGCCTTATTAAAAAAAATATTGAAAGATTATTGAAAGACTATTCAGTACAGCAGGACAGATTCTCTCTCCCAAAAGAGACAGACTGGACAAAAATAATCTTCTGAACTTGAACAATAAATTATTGCTGCAATATTAAAATGTGTCAGTTCATGGGACGTTAGGAGACAAGAAATGTTTCCAAATGACTCAACACTTGGGTCCAAGTTTTGCAAATGGTGTCAGGAAGTTAAAATATTGTTCACTATTGACCCATTACAAGGTTGACTAGACAGTATTTTAATCAGAGTTGATGACAAACTGGAGTTGAAGTGATCAATGTCTATTCCTTTGTTAGGTCTAATGCTCCTTTTTTCATCAGACAACTTTTACTTCAATGTTTTTACTGGTTTTATTTTGTGTTAAATAAAAAAATTCAGAGGTATAATCATTCCTCTTTCTTATTTTATTTAATGACATTTAACCTGCAGGTCATCCCTGAAATTCTGACGCACACAGAATCACAAGCCCAAGTGTGAACGGTGTCACACAATAAAAACACAATACATTAAAAACATGCACTATCTGCAGCATTGTTGTTTAAACTGGAACAACACTTTTAAAGTATTACAGAAAATATACATATACAGTACGCACACTTAATGATACTGTAGGCCATTGCATTAGGTAATACATTCAGCAAGTACTTTTACTTTAATACTTTAAGTATTTTTAAAAGCAAATACTTCTTTACTTTTACTTAAGTAAAAACATTAATGTGGTACTTCTACTTACACTAGAGTACATTTTTGTCTGTTTATTTGTACTTTTACTTAAGTACAGTGTTTGAGTACTTTCTCCTCCACCACTGCTTTTAACTAGCATTTTGATACTTTCAGCAAAAAAATTGCTACTTTTAGTGTTTTGCTACTCATCAATATTTTCCTCTTTTTGCTGAAGCTTAGCAGTTTAAGCATCTGTCTTGTAGCTACTGTCAGGAGATGTGGCAGAGTGAAGAAATATGTTTATAAAAAATGTTACATACTGAACCTTTAACACAGACACTGAGGAGTAAAACAGTTCATGACATGAGCTGAAGATGGACAGACAGGAGTCGTCTTCAGACATTCGGGTTTATAATAACTAGCAACTTTTATAATGTTGTACAATACACCACAGATAAGCACAGCTTGTAGCTAGCTACTGTTGGAGAGACAGCAAGCCCTTGCTGTACTGTTGACTGACCGCAACACAACACACCACGTCACGCACACAGAGATCAGCTCAAACTTTGCTCATGTAGCGATTCATTAAACTCACTTAATATTACTTGCTTACCTGTGTAGAAAGGCACCATTAATAATTACTGCTGTTCAACGTCGCTAGTTGCGTGTGATCAGCTCTGAAGGTGTAAACAGAGAGAGTCCCCCGCTCCCCCGTCCCTCCTGGCTCGAACCGGAAGCGCTGGCGATCCGTGGCGATAAGAGACGAGTCCAGGCTCGAGGGCGACGGAAAATGCGACCTGTACAGTTCAATAGTTTTGGACAGATGGGACATAAACTAACTACGGCCGCTAGCGGACGCTAATTATAATTAGATTCAATGGGAAAGCCACAGGCGGCGCCGAGCGGGGAAACCGGAAGTACGTCAAATCAGAAAACGTTTTTTGAAACAAACAATTACTCATAAAATATTTATCCTACACAACTAAAAACATATATGCATGCATTTCGAAATATTTTTATTTTATTATTTCACTTTTATAAAAAAAAAAATTAAATCTTCAAATGGTAAAGAAGAAGAGCTGCAGTTCCAAGGAGGGGCGGCGCCCCTAGCGCCCTCTAGTGGCGGCCGCCTCTGGTAGCCAGGATTAATTACATTCATTTTAATGTTCAGAGACTGAATAATTTGACAAGAGATGCACTTGAGGGCGCACATCAGCAGCTAGCAGCAACATCACTGATGGCATATCAAACGAGATTAGCTGTGGACTTTCTCTTGGCTGAGAGAGGTGGTGTCTGTTCCATGTTTGGACAAGAGTGTTGTACTTTCATCCCAAATAACACAAGTCCAGATGGTTCATTTACAAGAGCTCTGGATGGTTTGAAATCACTGTCTGAGGAGCTAGCTGAAAGCTCTGGAGTTCAGAACCCTCTAAGTGAGTGGTTCATCTCTACTTTTGGAAGATGGAGAGCTGTTGTCGTCACAGCTGTGATTACAATATTCGCAGTTGTGGTTATGTTAATTTGTTGTGGATGCTGCTGCGTTCCTTGTGTGAGGCATTTTTGCTTAAAGTGCATCAGTAGGGCAGTGGATGATAGGTTTCCTAAGCTGCCTTCCTATCAGATGGCTGTACAGGCAGGAGAGGGCTTCCCCCTTACAGGTGTCTATGAGGAAGAAGATGAAGACGATGAAGATGAGATGGCCTGACTTGGCTAAAGCATAGTTCATATTCTTTGCTAAGGTTAACACATACCAGAAATGCACACACTGGAGCAGAGTATATGCAATGTTTTGAAGTTGTTAAGAGTTGATAAATCAAATTTTGGGAAATTTAAGGGTTTTTGAGAAAGTATTGAATTTATAAGGTCAAATTAAAGTCCAGTTGTTTTTTATTGAACGCCTTTTTAAAGGTATTGAATTTAACTTCATTATTCCTGCATATACCCTGTTGAGGCGTGATATTTGATAGGAGGGACAGTCCGCTTCATTTTATTGTTTTGTTTTTATTTTTATTTGTTTTATGGGTTCGTTTTTACATTTATTTTTGTTTGTTTTTGTTTATTCTTTATTTCTTTTCCTGTTTGTTTTGTTTATTTCTTATTACATTTATTTGTTGTTTTGTTTATTTTATTTTATTCTTTGTTTTTGGTTGATTTCTTTGTTTTTTGTTACATTTATTTTCTTTAGCTTTGTTTGTTTTGTATTGCGTTTCCAGCATATAAGCTCTGACAGTTACCGTATATTTTCTTACGTAGTTTTGTTACCAATTAGTATTGATGCTTATTTTTATATAAGGGGTTTATATTCTGGGTAGGTAACTTAGATGTAATATTGCTGTGGGTGGAAATGTTAGAGATTTCCATTGTGTATCCAGTTCTTAATTGCATATGCACATAGTACATATAGGGTTTTTGTTGACATGATGTTTGTCATGTCAAAAGCTGGTGAAGATTCTCAGTCGTCCAGGACATGATAAATCAAAAAGGCGTTCAATTCAAGATCAACTGGACTTTATTTGTAACAGAAGACGTTTCGCTTCTCATCCGAGAAGCTTTATCAATTCAATGAACCAGACTGTGTGTGCGTGTGGATTTATAACAGGAGTCACGCACCATCATATGTAAATTGCAAGCTGAGGTAACACATACATGTAAATTGACAGATCACACCTTAACAGTAGGGAGTTCCCTTGAAGTCTCTGACAGAAGACACAACAACTGTATGTAAATTGACAAAAAAACACCTCACAGCCCAACAACAGAGGTTTCTCAACAAACTTTGCTAGTCTAATTCACAGACAAGACATCTCTGCTCCCATCCGGTGTAAAACGTTTGTGAATCAGCCCCAAAACTGAGTTGTAAGTCTTGGAAAGTTGAAATCTCAGACCTCCTCCTCTGTTAAGAGAAGGTTTTTCATACAAAGCTTCCTTCACACCTCTCTCAAACCATCTGTGCTCTCGGTCCAAAATTTGCACATTTTCATCCTCAAATGAGTGTCCCTTGTCCGTGAGGTGGAGGTGAACAGCTGAGTTTTGTCCAGAGGTGGTGGCTCTCCTGTGTTGGGACATTCGTCTGTGAAGAGGCTGCTTCGTTTCTCCAATGTAACGGTCTGAGCAGACCTCGCTGCACTGGACTGCATACACCACACCACTCTGTTTGTGTGTGGGGGTTCTGTCCTTAGGGTGGACCAGCCTCTGTCTGAGAGTTCTGCTGGGTTTGAAATGTACTGGGATGTTGTGTTTGTTGAAAATCCTTCTGAAATTCTCTGAGACTCCAGCAACATAACATCCTTATGTTGCTGGAGTCTCAGAGAATTTCAGAAGGATTTTCAACAAACACAACATCCCAGTACATTTCAAACCCAGCAGAACTCTCAGACAGAGGCTGGTCCACCCTAAGGACAGAACCCCCACACACAAACAGAGTGGTGTGGTGTATGCAGTCCAGTGCAGCGAGGTCTGCTCAGACCGTTACATTGGAGAAACGAAGCAGCCTCTTCACAGACGAATGTCCCAACACAGGAGAGCAACCACCTCTGGACAAAACTCAGCTGTTCACCTCCACCTCACGGACAAGGGACACTCATTTGAGGATGAAAATGTGCAAATTTTGGACCGAGAGCACAGATGGTTTGAGAGAGGTGTGAAGGAAGCTTTGTATGAAAAACCTTCTCTTAACAGAGGAGGAGGTCTGAGATTTCAACTTTCCAAGACTTACAACTCAGTTTTGGGGCTGATTCACAAACGTTTTACACCGGATGGGAGCAGAGATGTCTTGTCTGTGAATTAGACTAGCAAAGTTTGTTGAGAAACCTCTGTTGTTGGGCTGTGAGGTGTTTTTTGTCAATTTACATACAGTTGTTGTGTCTTCTGTCAGAGACTTCAAGGGAACTCCCTACTGTTAAGGTGTGATCTGTCAATTTACATGTATGTGTTACCTCAGCTTGCAATTTACATATGATGGTGCGTGACTCCTGTTATAAATCCACACGCACACACAGTCTGGTTCATTGAATTGATAAAGCTTCTCGGATGAGAAGCGAAACGTCTTCTGTTACAAATAAAGTCCAGTTGATCTTGAATTGAACGCCTTTTTGATTTGTCATGTCAAAAGGGGAATTGAAATATATGTATATCAGTATTACACCTGAATCACACATATTATGTGTTATGATTTATGTTCACTTAATTCCACCATATAATGTGAAAATATATTCAAGATGGAACCTTTATTTACGGGTTTTATTTTCAATAGGGAAGAGTTTTTCAGTTACACGCCTGCACAATACAACAGACATAACACTGGATGATTGACATACAGAGCTGGTAGCTTGTTGGCTGAGAGGCGGATCACGTACAGAGTAGGGAAGTCCTAGGGCGGTTCCAAGGTGGTTCGGTTCCAGGATTGGTCCCACGAGGCGATGACGACATCCGGGGTTTTTATAACCGTGATCCGCCTTCGAAGAGGTGTGTGTGTTGGACTGTGCTTGGAGTCAGGTCTGTTGGTTGCTGTAAGGTTTATTCTTATAATGTACAATAAACCTGCATAAAACTTGCACATTCGTTTCAGAGCTTTCCTTCAACTTTTGAACCGCAACACTAGCAAAACATTATAAGGTAGACATATAAAATCAAAGACAGGAACAAATCTGCATTGGTTTTTGCCAGGATTCAAACAGATTCTGAAAACCATTTAGAGAAGTCAAGGTCGAGAGCTTCAGATCTTTTTGTAAGATATTCCATGAAGCAGGAGCGGAATAGGAGAAGGCCCTTTTTCCCAGTTCAGTCCTCACTGACGGAACACTGCAGGTAATCATGTCCTGAGAGCGCACACTGTAGCTGCACTCACACAAAGACATGTAGGAGGAGATGTATGAGGGCAGCAAACCAAGAAATGATTTAAAGATGAAAGTGTATATATAATAACTCAATAATATAACTCAATATATTGAGTTGTAGATGGCATCAGAAAAGTATTTACGAATTTGTTGATGTCCACCATTCAGATATTTCCACATGACTGTTATGGTAATTCGTCTTCAAAATGTGTAATACATTTGTGTCAGAAATTCTGTCTATCCAATTTCTTCCGTGTGGAGAACCTCACTTTCAGTTGACTTTTATTTTTTCTTGTAGAGTATCTGACTTATACTGCAACATTGACGATGATGAGCTGGATGGAGTTGTGCGAGAGATTCGAAGTTATCACCCTAATACAGGATACACGTTGCTATGGGGCTACTTGGATGCCCGAGGTATTCGTATCCAAAGTAAGTCAACAGATGAGCCTATGGCTGCTTATACCAACACCAATTGCAGTTGTATATAACATTGGATTGGTAACAAATAACAGTTTACCACAACGTAAAAGGATCACAAAGAAAATTACATGTCATACTGTTGAAAGTAACTTAAATGTTCTAATGTATTTCAGTGGCATAGCAATATTGCAATCTTATCTTAACTGTCATTAGTACACCATGCACTCATTTAATTATGTTCATCACCTCCAAATCAAACATGTTTTAATTATGGTTTACTTAATTTTCAAGGAAGAAGAGTGCGAGAAGCACTGCACCGAGTGGACCAGCAAGGCAATTTGATGCACACTTTCCAGCTTCGCACTGTTCGTCATAGAAGATACTCTGTTCCAGCTCCAAACAGCTTGTGGCACATAGATGGAAACCATAAACTTATACGGTGAGAATTATTTGTTTGATAAAAGAAAAGCAACACTTAAGATACTTCCTGAACAAAGAGAAATAACAAGACCAGTAAAATAAATAGACCACATAAATGCTTGAGTGTTTGATTAGTATCTGCCAGATTTTAATTTAAATTTAGTTAAATCGTCCCTAATCAAGCATAAAATATTTTCCCTCTTCTTCAGTGACCATCAACTTTGAAATGGTTTTGATCATTTTATTTAAATCATTCTGTTTCTTACGGGTCACACTTATTACAAAGCCTATAAACCTATTAAGATTTTTTTTTTCATGTTTGTAACAGTTCTGTAGCTGCTTTATTACATACATTCCCATAATGAAAAGCATGCAAGTTAAGTGTGATCATTAAAGGAAAAATTGATTCATCAAAAATGTTTTTGTTGTCTATATAGATGGCGATTTGTTGTTCACGGGGGCATTGATGGCTTTAGTCGCCTCATTGTTTACCTGACTGCTGCTACAAACAATCGTGCCACAACAGTTCTTCAGAGCTTTCTTGAAGCTGTGAATACATATGGAGTGCCATCTCGTGTTCGTTCAGACAAAGGAGGGGAGAACGTACTAGTGGCACACTTCATGGTCTCAACCAGAGGCCAAAACAGAAATTCTCACATAACAGGAAGAAGCACACATAACCAGAGGTATTTAAATTAAAGTCTTGATTTATTCTCCATGTTTTCATACTGTCTACTTCCATGGAAGTTGCTACCTTTTCCAAAATAGTATGACAAATAAACGTTGTGAATTCCCGGGGTAAGTAGAAAGGTCATGAACTCAATGTCCACAGAGCAATAACTGGATACCGGGGTGGCGTTGTTACATCAGCTGTTGTTAATGCAAAACCAAACACCACCTCCCCTGGATTTACCTGTAAGAGTATGGCTCCTGTCTGCTCTAAAAGTTGTTAGCCCCTCCAGGCTGATGGCATTATCAGGAACAGATGAGTTTAGCCATGTCTCTCAGAAAATTACAATGCATTAGTTTCTTGTTTCCCTTTTGGTGGTTAAATCCAGCTTCACATAGTCCAACTTTCTTTCAAGGGACCAATTGGAAAGGGTTATTTTTTAGCTTAGCTGTAAGTCCACAACAACATCCTTGCTTTTCTTTTTTCTCACGTCTTCTCTGGTGTCTCCATGTCTCTGGGCTGTTGGAAGATTCAACTGCTCTAACTGATCTAAGCTGATTAAGCAACAAAACTGATTAAACTCATTAAAGCTGCTATATGTAACTTTTCTAACAATATATTTTTAACATATTTCTTCACTCTGTCACTAGATTGATGTTAGAGAGGTAATCTCTGAAAAAAACTAAAAAAAAATATTGTCCCCTTGCTTCTCCAGGTGGTAAATAAGCATTTCTAAAAAGAAAAAGTGACCCGCCATTTTCCAGCCAATAAAAACAAAGTTTGTAACCAGCCAATAAAAACCGAGCTTGAATTGAATCAGCCAATAAAAACAGAGCTTGAATTTGAATTTTAACAGACCACAAGGGGGCAGAGCCATATATGGCTCTGAGGGGGAGGGTCTTTATATAAGTGTATTATGACAACCTTTTTTGCTCCTTTTTCACACTAAAATGTCTTTTCCATCCAGGATTGAGAGGTTATGGAGAGATGTGTTTGGGGCAGTGTTGGATCTGTTCTATACAACTTTCTGCTACCTGGAGACCGAGGGCCTGCTGCAAACAGACAACGAGGTGCACTTATACGCATTACACTGGACCTTTCTACCGCAAATCAACAGACATCTGCAATTCTTCACAGACGGCTGGAACCACCACAGACTACGCACAGAACGGAACCAGTCACCACTACTGTTGTGGTCTCAAAACCCACGTGCAGGTCATGACCCCGCACAGGTTTGTTTAATTTATGCCATTTTACAAAGTGCAATTGTAAATTTGCTTTTGTGGTTTAAAAAAAACACCAGTGTGTGTAAACTGGATGCTATTTATATCATGTTCTCTTAACTCTTTGACAGGTTGACAACCAGTATGGTATTGATGGGGAGAGCCACTATGGTGGCCATCATGATGGCGTGACTGTGCCAGAGGTAGAGCTTCCAAGGCCTTTGACTCAGGTGGAAATTGAAACACTACCAGATCCAACGACCTTGTTTTCTAATGTGATAAATGTTTATTGCCAGACAGTTGATATTCTCACTGGAATATTTGGAAATATGTAAATTGAAGCGACAAGACATTTCCTTCATTCCTATGTTGGTGCAACTTTTGTTTTCATTGATACATAAAAATCCTTTTTACGTGGGTGTAATGTATTATCAAAATGTTTGTGCCATCTTTTTTGCTGAAAGGTTCTGAAATTTACATCGTTATAACAGAGCCAACTTTCTATTTATGAAGACTGATTACATATTACACAGTGGTATTGAAATAACATTCTATATTGTAAAAGAAAATAAATTGTAAAGTTATTTAAATAAAAAATATGCAGTGTTTACATGTGCTTTTTTCATTTTTATGTAATAAAGTCACCATTATTAAACCATTGTAATTTTATTTACAAATTCAACCACATCAGCTTTAACATTTTTTATGTAAGCAATTTCTAGATACGAAATTAATTACCGTAATATGATGGTCTAATATTTCTTAACATTTTCTGTGATACAGCTAATAAATGTGTTAACTGGGTAAACAATTTATATCAGCAGGTAGAAGCTTCAAAATATGTTCTACAATAACATTAAACTGTTATGGACGACACAACAGTGATGGGTCTCATCAGCAACAACGATGAGACGGACTACAGGAACGAGGTGAGCCGCCTGGCCTTGTGGTGCGGACACAACAATCTCACTCTCAACGTGGAGAAGACAAAGGAGATTGTTGTGGACTTCAGGAAGAGGGATGCCCAACATGCCCCTCTGACCATCAACAGCACCGCAGTGGAGAGAGTAGACAGCACCAAGTTCCTGGGAGTGCACGTCTCAAAGGACCTGTCCTGGAGCAGGAACACTGCAGCACTGGCAAAGAAGGCTCACCAGCGTCTCTACTTTCTCCGCAAGCTGAAAAGGGCTGGAGCTTCAACCCCCATCATGAGCACCTTCTACAGAGGTGCCATAGAAAGTGTCCTGACCAGCTGCATCACTGTGTGGTTTGGTGCATGTACTGCATCCTGCCGCAAGAGCCTCCAGCGCATTGTGAGAGCAGCTGAGAAGATCGTGGGCACCTCCTTGCCCTCACTGCAGGACTTACACAGCAAACGCCTCACTCGGAAAGCCCACTGCATGGCAGGTGATCCCACACACCCACTACACAGCTGCTTCAGACTGCTGCCATCAGGGAGGAGACTGAGGAGTCTCCAGGCTCGAACCAGCAGACTGAGAGACAGCTCTGTTCATCAGGCAGTCAGAATGCTAAACACTCTGCCTGCTCTGCCCCCCCTCCCATTTGAACTGCCTTAACACTAAAACTTTCTCACACATTACCACTCAACACAAAGATTTTAACACTGGACTCTGTGTCATCAAACGGGTTATTCACTAAACTCTCGGTCATGTGCTCATACAGTTTGCACTACTTCTCATACTTGCACTAATGTTTGTATTACATCACTGCCTATAATCATAATACTGTTTACATTCTCT
>JBBPBX010047871.1:0-25976 GCA_038048925.1 Garcialebias charrua | reverse complement strand
GGAGGGTAGTTTGAAATATTCTAGGTGGCGCTCTTGAGCCCTTTCTGTTGCAATTTTGGCCACGCCCCCAAAATATGTAATTTTTCACCAGTCCTGACGAGTCTGCCAAATTTGGTGAGTTTTGGGATATGATAAAGCTCCCAAAAGGCCAAACGTATTGTGACGGCGTTACGTCTGATTCGCCACATCGCCACGCCCACATGCTCCACCCAAAACAACCAGTCGTGGAAAGCTTGTTACAGCAACATGTCTTCGGTCACTGGACAGACCGTCACGCTGATTAGGTAACAGGTGTCCGATCGGGATGTTCAATGTACAACTGTACACTTCCTGTTGTGAGGGGGCGTGGCTTAATTATTGTCATGATTTGACCATTCAGTATTGCAGGGGACCGGATGTGGGTCAATCACTGAAGGTTTGATGTATTAGACTGTTTTCGTGTAGGTGCTATTAGTGTTTCGTTTGTGACGGCGTGACGGCTGATTCGCCACATCGCCACGCCCACATGCTCCACCCAAAACGGTCAGTGTTGGAAAGCTTGTTACAGCAACATGTCTTCGGTCACTGGACAGACCGTCCCGCTGATTAGGTAACAGGTGTCCGATCGGGACGTTCAATGTATAACTGTACACTTCCTGTTGTGAGGGGGCGTGGCTTAATTAATGTCATGATTTGACCATTCAGTATTGCAGGGGAGTGGTTGTGGGTCAATCACTGAAGGTTTGATGTATTAGACGGTTTTCGTGTAGGTGCTATTAGTGTTTCGTTTTTCATGGCGAGATGCCTAACTTTGAGGCCAGGCCACGCCCCTTCAGCATATATGAAAATGCGAGGTTTTGATCATTTGTTACTCCTGCATGTCTGAGTGATGAGTCTGCCAAATTTGGTGAGTTTTAGGGTATGATAAAGCCCCCAAAAGACCATTTCATTTTAGCTCCATTCATTTTCAATGGGAAAAAAATGGCCGAAAAGGCTAATTATTTCAAAAAGCGCAACTTGCAGCATTACCAAAAGTCATAGCTGGATTGTCCTGAGCGAGCTGAACATTTTGATATATGAATCGTTGAAATGGCACAAATACTCTAGGAGGAGTAGCGTGCCAAAAAACGTACGGATGGAAGATAGTAACATCTATAAAGAACTAGAAAAACCGCATTTCCTGCGAAAATGCACGTGTGAATGCCTTAGCGCCGCTCCGCCCTTCTTGCGACGACCGCGGGAAGTCGAGCTGGTCCACCCCGAAACGCTCTCGTGCCTTTCCCGTGCCCGTCCGGCACCCAATGTACGCACCCGATTTGGTCCACATTCCAAAATGGCCGCCTTCCCATTTATCGTACGACGTTGATGCCAGAGGGTTTTCTGTGCGTCTTTGTGAATTGGACAAATGTACCAAATTTCATGATCCTACGTGTAACTAAGGCCAATGCGGAGGGTAGTTTGAAATTTTCTAGGTGGCGCTCTTGAGTCGTTTCTGTTGCAATTTTGGCCACGCCCACAAAATATGTAATCGTTCACCAGTCCTGATGAGTCTGCCAATTTTGGTGAGTTTTGGGATACGACAAAGCCCCCAAAATGCTATTTCATTTTAGCTCCATTCATTTTCAATGGGATAAAAATGGCCGAAAAAGTCGCCTTTCCTTTGATCGTACAACGTTGGTGCCAGAGGGTTTTCTGTGCGCCTTGGTGAATCGGGGAGGTGTACCAAATTTCATGATCCTACGTGAAACTAAGGCCAATGCGGAGGGTAGTTTGAAATATTCTAGGTGGCGCTCTTGAGCCCTTTCTGTTGCAATTTTGGCCACGCCCCCAAAATATGTAATTTTTCACCAGTCCTGACGAGTCTGCCAAATTTGGTGAGTTTTGGGATATGATAAAGCTCCCAAAAGGCCAAACGTATTGTGACGGCGTTACGTCTGATTCGCCACATCGCCACGCCTACATGCTCCACCCAAAACAACCAGTCGTGGAAAGCTTGTTACAGCAACATGTCTTCGGTCACTGGACAGACCGTCACGCTGATTAGGTAACAGGTGTCCGATCGGGATGTTCAATGTACAACTGTACACTTCCTGTTGTGAGGGGGCGTGGCTTAATTATTGTCATGATTTGACCATTCAGTATTGCAGGGGACCGGATGTGGGTCAATCACTGAAGGTTTGATGTATTAGACTGTTTTCGTGTAGGTGCTATTAGTGTTTCGTTTGTGACGGCGTGACGGCTGATTCGCCACATCGCCACGCCCACATGCTCCACCCAAAACGGTCAGTGTTGGAAAGCTTGTTACAGCAACATGTCTTCGGTCACTGGACAGACCGTCCCGCTGATTAGGTAACAGGTGTCCGATCGGGACGTTCAATGTATAACTGTACACTTCCTGTTGTGAGGGGGCGTGGCTTAATTAATGTCATGATTTGACCATTCAGTATTGTAGGGGACCGGTTGTGGGTCAATCACTGAAGGTTTGATGTATTAGACGGTTTTCGTGTAGGTGCTATTAGTGTTTCGTTTTTCATGGCGAGATGCCTAACTTTGAGGCCAGGCCACGCCCCTTCAGCATATATGAAAACGCGAGGTGTTGATCATTTATTACTCCCCCATGTCTAAGTGATGAGTCTGCCAAATTTGGTGAGATTTAGGATATGATAAAGCCCCCAAAATGCCATTTCATTTTAGCTCCATTCATTTTCAATGGGAAAAAAATGGCCGAAAAGGCTAGATATCTCAAAAAGCTAAAGTTGCAGCATTACCAAAAGTCATAGCTGGATTGTCCTGAGCGAGCTGAACATTTTGATATATGAATCGTTGAAATGGCACAAATACTCTAGGAGGAGTAGCGTGCCAAAAAACGTACGGACGGAAGATAGTAACATATAGGAATAATAACTAGAAAAACCGCATTTCCTGCGAAAATGCACGTGTGAATGCCTTAGCGCCGCTCCGCCCTTCTCGCGGCGACCGCGGGAAGTCGAGCTGGTCCACCCCGAAACACTCTCGTGCCTTTCCCGTACCCGTTCGGCACCCAGTGCGTGCACTCAATTTGGTCCACATTCCAAAATGGCCGCCTTCCCATTTATCGTACAACGTTGATGCCAGAGGGTTTTCTGTGCGTCTTGGTGAATTGGACAAGTGTACCAAATTTCATGATCCTACGTGAAACTAAGGCCAATGCGGAGGGTAGTTTGAAATTTTCTAGGTGGCGCTCTTGAGCCGTTTCTTTTGAAATTTTGGTCACGCCCCCAAAATATGTAATTGTTCACCAGTCCTGATGAGTCTGCCAATTTTGGTGAGTTTTGGGATATGAAAAAGCCCCCAAAATGCTATTTCATTTTAGCTCCATTCATTTTCAATGGGATAAAAATGGCCGAAAAGGTCGCCTTTCCTTTCATCGTACAACGTTGGTGCCAGAGGGTTTTCTGTGCGCCTTGGTGAATCGGGGAGGTGTACCAAATTTCATGATCCTACGTGAAACTAAGGCCAATGCGGAGGGTAATTTGAAATATTCTAGGTGGCGCTCTTGAGCCCTTTCTGTTGCAATTTTGGCCACGCCCCCAAAATATGTAATTTTTCACCAGTCCTGACGAGTCTGCCAAATTTGGTGAGTTTTGGGATATGATAAAGCTCCCAAAAGGCCAAACGTATTGTGACGGCGTTACGTCTGATTCGCCACATCGCCACGCCCACATGCTCCACCCAAAACGGTCAGTGTGGAAAGCTTGTTACAGCAACATGTCTTCGGTCACTGGACAGACCGTCCCGCTGATTAGGTAACAGGTGTCCGATCGGGATGTTCAATGTATAACTGTACACTTCCTGTTGTGAGGGGGCGTGGCTTAATTATTGTCATGATTTGACCATTCAGTATTGTAGGGGACCGGTTGTGGGTCAATCACTGAAGGTTTGATGTATTAGACGGTTTTCGTGTAGGTGCTATTAGTGTTTCGTTTTTCATGGCGAGATGCCTAACCTTGAGGCCAGGCCACGCCCCTTCAGCATATATGAAAACGCGAGGTGTTGATCATTTATTACTCCCCCATGTCTGAGTGATGAGTCTGCCAAATTTGGTGAGTTTTAGGGTATGATAAAGCCCCCAAAAGGCCATTTCATTTTAGCTCCATTCATTTTCAATGGGAAAAAAATGGCCGAAAAGGCTTAATATTTCAAAAAGCGCAACTTGCAGCATTACCAAAAGTCATAGCTGGATTGTCCTGAACGAGCTGAACATTTTGATATATGAATCGTTGAAATGGCACAAATACTCTAGGAGGAGTAGGATGTCAAAAAACGTACGGACGGAAGATAGTAACATATAAGAATAATAATAATAATAATAACTAGATTGCATTTCCTGAGAAAATGCATGTGTGAATGCCAAAATGGCCGCTTCACCTAATTTGCATGTTGAATCAAAATGGCCGCTTAACCTAAAGCATGATAGAGAATGTTTATAGCTACAACCTCACCAAATTTCGGCTCTCTATGTATAACAATGGTCGAGTTAAAGCCATTTGAAAGTAGCGTTGGCAGCCATCAGCTGAAATTGGTCCAAAACAGCTGAACAACAGCTAAAACAAGCAGAAATAATCCTAAATTACCAGAAGGAAGTTGGTAGAACATGGTTTTGCTGAATTAGGCTGAAAAAAGTTGGATTGATAAAAAAAAAATTGTTGAAAAAGCTGAAATTTGCATAAACAGCTAAATAGTAGCTAAAATAGCAAAAATATCTTAATCTTTCAAAAATTAGCTGAAAGGAGCAAAATAATCTGAAATTACCATAAATAAGTCAGTAGAAGTACAACAAAGTTGAAGTAAGCTGCATTAAGCTGAAAAGATTGCAAAGTCGTTGAAGAAACAGCTGAAAGTAGCTGAAAGTAGCCGATTTTTTTTAAAAATGTACAAGGTAGCTGAAGGAAGCTGAGTTGGTCCAAAATGTGAAAGGAGTAGTGAAATATTGTAATGAGTTCCAAAGATATCAAGGATGCAAAATGAGCTCATTGAGTTCATTTGAGCTCCATTCATTTTCAATGGGAAAAAAATGGCCGAAAAGGCTGAATATTTCAAAAAGCTAAAGTTGCACCAATACCAAAAGTCATAGCCATCATGTCCTGAATGAGCTGAACATTTTGATATATGAATTGTTGAAATAGCACAAAAACTGTAGGAGGAGTAGCGTGCCAAAAAACGTACGGAATCAGGATAGTAACAGATGTAATTGTAACACTAGATTGCATTTCCTGAGAAAATGCATGTGTGAATGCCAAAATGGCCGCTTCACATTTTGCATGTTCAATCAAAATGGCCGCTTTACCTAATGTGCTTATTAAATCAAAATGGCTAACTTGTCTACTTAAATTGAAGAACAAAAATGGTAACAATACATGCATTGACTTACTTCGCAAGGCAATTAACTGCCTTGTATATTGAACCAAAATGGCCACTTCAGCTAATTTGCATATTCAATCAAAATGGCCGCTTCACCTAATGCATGATAAAGAATGTGTATAGCTACAACCTCACCAAATTTTGGCTCTCTATGAATAAATATGGCTGATTTAAAGCCATTTGAAAGTAGCGTTGGTGGCCATTTTTGATTTTACAGTATTTTTAATGTTTTGCTTTGTCGGCCATCTTGGATTTTTGATTTGGATTCCGTACATGATAGAGGATTCCCTCAGCTACAACCTCACCAAATTTCGGCTCTCTATGTATAATGATGGCTGAGTTAAAGCCATTTGAATGTAGCGTTGGCGGCCATCTTGGATTTTTACAGTTTTTTAATGTTTTACTTTGTCGGCCATCTTGGATTTTTGATTTGGATTCCGTACATGATAGATAATGCCCTCAGCTACAACCTCACCAAATTTCGGCTCTCTATGTATAATGATGGCCGAGTTAAAGCCATTTGAAAGTAGCGTTGGCGGCCATCTTGGATTTTTGATTTTTATATATTATTTGATAGGAAACATTCTCAGCTATCACTACACCAAGTTTCAGCTCAATATCACTAAAATTGACCATTTTATAGTATTTTTACTTTTTTGCATTGTCGGCCATCTTGGATTTTTTTTTGGGATTCTACACATGATAGATAATGTCCTTAGCTACAACCTCACCAAATTTCGGCTCTCTATGTATAATGATGGCCGAGTTATAACCATTTGAAAGTAGCGTTGGCGGCCATCTTGGATTTTTGATTTTTATATATTATTTGATAGGAAACATTCTCAGCTATCACTACACCAAGTTTCAGCTCAATATCACTAAAATTGACCATTTTATAGTATTTTTACTTTTTTGCATTGTCGGCCATCTTGGATTTTTTTTTGGATTCTATACATGATAGATAATGTCCTCAGCTACAACCTCACCAAATTTCAGCTCTCTATGTATAAAGATGGTCGAGTTATAACCATTTGAAAGTAGCGTTGGCGGCCATCAGCTGAAATTGGTCAAAAACAGCTGAATATTATCTAAAATAGCAGAAATAAGCTTAAATTAGCAGCAGGATTTAGTAAGAGCTTAATTGGGAATAATCTGAAACATCTTAAACAATCTGAAATCTGAAATAATCTGAAATAAGCAAAAAAAAGTGGAAATTATCTGAAAAAAGCTAAAGATAGCATAAACAGCTGAATATTATCTAAAATAGCAGAAATAAGCTTAAATTATCTGAAGTAATTAGAAATAGCATAATTGTGAATAATCTGAAATATCTGAAACAATCTGAAATCTGAAAAAATCTGAACTAAGCAGAAATAAGCAAAATAAAGTTGAAATTATCTGAAAAAAGCTTAAGATAGCAAAAACAGCTGAATATTATCTGAAATAGCAGAAAGAAGCTTAAATGTCTTAGAAATTAGTAGAGAGAGTACATTTTTGCAGAATTTGGCTGGAAAAAGTTGAAATGAGTTCAAATAATGTGGAATGTGTTGAAACAAGCCTAAATTAGCATTAAAACAGCTTAATAGTAGCTAAAATAGCAGAAGAAGCTGAAACTAGCAGAAATAAGCACACAGCAGCATCATCTGAAATATCTGAAACAATCTGAAATAGTAAAAAATCTGAAACAAGCAGAAATAGGCTAAATAATGTTGAAATTATCAGAAAAAAGCTGAAATTGGCAAAAAACAGCTGAACAACAGCTAAAACAAGTAGAAATTATCTTAAATTACCAGAAGGAAGTTGGTAGAGCATGATTTTGCTGAATTAGGCTGAAAAAAGTTGGATTAATTTTAAGAAATTGTTGAAATAGCTGAAAAAGCTGAAATTTGCATAAAACAGCTAAATAGTAGCTAAAATAGCTAAACTATCTTAATCTTTAAAAAAGTATCTGAAAGGAGCATAAGGATCTGAAATTAGCAGAAATAAGTCAGTAGAAGTACAAAAATGTTGAAGTAAGCTGCATAAAGCTGAAAAGAGCACAAAGCAGTTGAAGAAACAGCTGAAATTAGCTGAAAGTAGCTGAATTTTTAAAAAAAATTTGTACAAGGAAGCTGAAGGAAGCTGAGCTAGTCCAAAATGTGAAAGGAGTAGTGAAATATTGTAATGAGTTCCAAAGATATCAAGGATGTAAAATGAGCTCCATTCATTTTCAATGGGAAAAAAATGGCCGAAAAGGCTGAATATTTCAAAAAGCTAAAGTTGCACCAATACCAAAAGTCATAGCACCCATGTCCTAAATGAGCTGAACATTTTGATATATGAATTGTTGAAATAGCACAAAAACTGTAGGAGGAGTAGCGTGCCAAAAAACGTACGGAATCAGGATAGTAACTATAATAATAATAATAATAAATATAAACAGAATCACTATAGTGTGAATGCCTATGTGGCATTCACACAACTAGAAAAACCGCATTTCCTACGAAAATGCACGTGTGAATGCCTTAGCGCCGCTCCGCCCTTCTCGCGGCGACCGCGGGAAGTCGAGCTGGTCCACCCCGAAACACTCTCGTGCCTTTCCCGTACCCGTTCGGCACCCAGTGCGTGCACTCAATTTGGTCCACATTCCAAAATGGCCGCCTTCCCATTTATCGTACAACGTTGACGCCAGAGGGTTTTCTGTGCGTCTTGGTGAATTGGACAAGTGTACCAAATTTCATGATCCTACGTGAAACTAAGGCCAATGCGGAGGGTAATTTGAAATATTCTAGGTGGCGCTCTTGAGCCCTTTCTGTTGCAATTTTGGCCACGCCCCCAAAATATGTAATTTTTCACCAGTCCTGACGAGTCTGCCAAATTTGGTGAGTTTTGGGATATGATAAAGCTCCCAAAAGGCCAAACGTATTGTGACGGCGTTACGTCTGATTCGCCACATCGCCACGCCCACATGCTCCACCCAAAACAACCAGTCGTGGAAAGCTTGTTACAGCAACATGTCTTCGGTCACTGGACAGACCGTCACGCTGATTAGGTAACAGGTGTCCGATCGGGATGTTCAATGTACAACTGTACACTTCCTGTTGTGAGGGGGCGTGGCTTAATTATTGTCATGATTTGACCATTCAGTATTGCAGGGGACCGGATGTGGGTCAATCACTGAAGGTTTGATGTATTAGACAGTTTTCGTGTAGGTGCTATTAGTGTTTCGTTTGTGACGGCGTTACGTCTGATTCGCCACGTCGCCACGCCCACATGCTCCACCCAAAACGGTCAGTGTTGGAAAGCTTGTTACAGCAACATGTCTTCGGTCACTGGACAGACCGTCCCGCTGATTAGGTAACAGGTGTCCGATCGGGACCTTCAATGTATAACTGTACACTTCCTGTTGTGAGGGGGCGTGGCTTAATTAATGTCATGATTTGACCATTCAGTATTGTAGGGGACCGGTTGTGGGTCAATCACTGAAGGTTTGATGTATTAGACAGTTTTCTTGTAGGTGCTATTAGTGTTTCGTTTTTCATGGCGAGATACCTAACTTTGAGGCCAGGCCACGCCCCTTCAGCATATATGAAAATGCGAGGTTTTGATAAATATTTACTCCCCCATGTCTGAATGATGAGTCTGCCAAATTTGGTGAGTTTTAGGATACGATAAAGCCCCCAAAAGGCCATTTCATTTTAGCTCCATTCATTTTCAATGGGAAAAAAATGGCCGAAAAGGCTAAATATCTCAAAAAGCTAAAGTTGCACCATTACCAAAAGTCATTGCTGGATTGTCCTGAACGAGCTGAACATTTTGATATATGATATGTTGAAATGGCACAAAAACTGTAGGAGGAGTAGGACGCCAAAAAACGTACGGATGGAAGATAGTAACTGGAATAATATTAAATATAAACACAATCTCTATAGTGTGAATGCCTTGTTGGCATTCACACAAATATAAACACAATCTCTATAGTGTGAATGCCTTGTTGGCATTCACACAACTAGATTGCATTTCCTGAGAAAATGCATGTGTGAATGCCAAAATGGCCGCTTCACCCAACTTGCATGTTCAATCAAAATGGCCGCTTTACCTAATGTGCTTATTAAATCAAAATGGCTACCTTGTCTACTTTAATTGTAGAACCAAAATGGCAACAATACATGCATTGACTTACTTTGCAAGGCAAGTAACTGCCTTGTATATTGAACCAAAATGGCGGCCTCACCTAATTTGCATGTTCAATCAAAATGGCTGCTTCACCTAATGTATGTTAGAGATTGTCCATAGCTACAACCTCACCAAATTTCGGCTCTCTATGTATAAAGATGACTGAGTTAAAGCTATTTGAAAGTAACGTTGGCAGCCATCAGCTGAAATTGGTCAAAAACAGCTGAACAACAGCTAAAGCAAGCAGAAATAATCTTAAAATACCAGAAGGAAGTTGGTAGAACATGGTTTTGCTGATTTAGGCTGAGAAAAGTTGGATTGATAAAAAAAAATTGTTGAACACGCTGAAATTTGTATAAACAGCTAAATAGTAGCTAAAATAGCAAAAATATCTTAATCTTTCAAAAATTAGCTGAAAGGAGCAAAATAATCTGAAATTAGCATAAATAAGTCAGTAGAAATACAACAATGTTGAAGTAAGCTGCATTAAGCTGAAAAGATTGCAAAGTCGTTGAAGAAACAGCTGAAAGTAGCTGAAAGTAGCCGAAATATTTTAAAAAAATGTACAAGGTAGCTGAAGGAAGCTGAGTTGGTCCAAAATGTGAAAGGAGTAGTGAAATATTGTAATGAGTTCCAAAGATATCAAGGATGCAAAATGAGCTCATTGAGTTCATTTGAGCTCCATTCATTTTCAATGGGAAAAAAATGGCCGAAAAGGCTGAATATTTCAAAAAGCTAAAGTTGCACCAATACCAAAAGTCATAGCCATCATGTCCTGAATGAGCTGAACATTTTGATATATGAATTGTTGAAATAGCACAAAAACTGTAGGAGGAGTAGCGTGCCAAAAAACGTACGGAATCAGGATAGTAACAGATGTAATTGTAACACTAGAAAAACCGCATTTCCTACGAAAATGCACGTGTGAATGCCTTAGCGCCGCTCCGCCCTTCTCGCGGCGACCGCGGGAAGTCGAGCTGGTCCACCCCGAAACACTCTCGTGCCTTTCCCGTACCCGTTCGGCACCTAGTGCGTGCACTCAATTTGGTCCACATTCCAAAATGGCCGCCTTCCCATTTATCGTACAACGTTGACGCCAGAGGGTTTTCTGTGCGTCTTGGTGAATTGGACAAGTGTACCAAATTTCATGATCCTACGTGAAACTAAGGCCAATGCGGAGGGTAGTTTGAAATTTTCTAGGTGGCGCTCTTGAGCCCTTTCTGTTGCAATTTTGGCCACGCCCCCAAAATATGTAATTTTTCACCAGTCCTGACGAGTCTGCCAAATTTGGTGAGTTTTGGGATATGATAAAGCTCCCAAAAGGCCAAACGTATTGTGACGGCGTTACGTCTGATTCGCCACATCGCCACGCCCACATGCTCCACCCAAAACAACCAGTCGTGGAAAGCTTGTTACAGCAACATGTCTTCGGTCACTGGACAGACCGTCACGCTGATTAGGTAACAGGTGTCCGATCGGGATGTTCAATGTACAACTGTACACTTCCTGTTGTGAGGGGGCGTGGCTTAATTATTGTCATGATTTGACCATTCAGTATTGCAGGGGACCGGATGTGGGTCAATCACTGAAGGTTTGATGTATTAGACTGTTTTCGTGTAGGTGCTATTAGTGTTTCGTTTGTGACGGCGTGACGGCTGATTCGCCACATCGCCACGCCCACATGCTCCACCCAAAACGGTCAGTGTTGGAAAGCTTGTTACAGCAACATGTCTTCGGTCACTGGACAGACCGTCCCGCTGATTAGGTAACAGGTGTCCGATCGGGACGTTCAATGTATAACTGTACACTTCCTGTTGTGAGGGGGCGTGGCTTAATTAATGTCATGATTTGACCATTCAGTATTGCAGGGGAGTGGTTGTGGGTCAATCACTGAAGGTTTGATGTATTAGACGGTTTTCGTGTAGGTGCTATTAGTGTTTCGTTTTTCATGGCGAGATGCCTAACTTTGAGGCCAGGCCACGCCCCTTCAGCATATATGAAAATGCGAGGTTTTGATCATTTGTTACTCCTGCATGTCTGAGTGATGAGTCTGCCAAATTTGGTGAGTTTTAGGGTATGATAAAGCCCCCAAAAGACCATTTCATTTTAGCTCCATTCATTTTCAATGGGAAAAAAATGGCCGAAAAGGCTTAATATTTCAAAAAGCGCAACTTGCAGCATTACCAAAAGTCATAGCTGGATTGTCCTGAACGAGCTGAACATTTTGATATATGAATCGTTGAAATGGCACAAATACTCTAGGAGGAGTAGCGTGCCAAAAAACGTACGGACGGAAGATAGTAACTATAATAATAACTAGAAAAACCGCATTTCCTGCGAAAATGCACGTGTGAATGCCTTAGCGCCGCTCCGCCCTTCTCGCGGCGACCGCGGGAAGTCGAGCTGGTCCACCCTGAAACACTCTCGTGCCTTTCCCGTACCCGTTCGGCACCCAATGCGTGCACCCAATTTGGTCCACATTCCAAAATGGCCGCCTTCCCATTCATCGTACAACGTTGACGCCAGAGGGTTTTCTGTGCGTCTTGGTGAATTGGACAAGTGTACCAAATTTCATGATCCTACGTGAAACTAAGGCCAATGCGGAGGGTAGTTTGAAATTTTCTAGGTGGCGCTCTTGAGCCGTTTCTTTTGAAATTTTGGCCACGTCCCCAAAATATGTAATCGTTCACCAGTCCTGACGAGTCTGCCAATTTTGGTGAGTTTTGGGATATGACAAAGCCCCCAAAATGCCATTTCATTTTAGCGCCATTCATTTTCAATGGGATAAAAATGGCCGAAAAGGTCGCCTTTCCTTTCATCGTACAACGTTGGTGCCAGAGGGTTTTCTGTGTGTCTTGGTGAATCGGGGAAGTGTACAAAATTTCATGATCCTACGTGAAACTAAGGCCAATGCGGAGGGTAGTTTGAAATATTCTAGGTGGCGCTCTTGAGCCGTTTCTGTTGCAATTTTGGCCACGCCCCCAAAATATGTAATTTTTCACCAGTCCTGACGAGTCTGCCAAATTTGGTGAGTTTTGGGATATGATAAAGCTCCCAAAAGGCCAAACGTATTGTGACGGCGTTACGTCTGATTCGCCACATAACCACGCCCACATGCTCCACCCAAAACGGTCAGTGTTGGAAAGCTTGTTACACCAACATGTCTTCGGTCACTGGACACACCGTCACGCTGATTAGGTAACAGGTGTCCGATCGGGACGTTCAATGTACAACTGTACACTTCCTGTTGTGAGGGGGCGTGGCTTAATTAATGTCATGATTTGACCATTCAGTATTGCAGGGGACTGGTTGTGGGTCAATCACTGAAGGTTTGATGTATTAGACAGTTTTTGTGTAGGTGCTATTAGTGTTTCGTTTTTCATGGCGAGATGCCTAACTTTGAGGCCAGGCCACGCCCCTTCAGCATATATGAAAACGCGAGGTGTTGATCATTTATTACTGCCCCATGTCTGATTGATGAGTCTGCCAAATTTGGGGAGATTTAGGATATGATAAAGCCCCCAAAAGGCCATTTCATTTTAGCTCCATTCATTTTCAATGGGAAAAAAATGGCCGAAAAGGCTTAATATTTCAAAAAGCGAAAGTTGCAGCAGTACCAAAAGTCATAGCTGAATTGTCCTGAACGAGCTGAACATTTTGATATATGATATGTTGAAATGGCACGAAAACTGTAGGAGGAGTAGGACGCCAAAAAACGTACGGACGGAAGATAGTAACATATAAGAATAATAATAATAATAAATATAAACACAATCTCTATAGTGTGAATGCCTTGTTGGCATTCACACAAATATAAACACAATCTCTATAGTGTGAATGCCTTGTTGGCATTCACACAACTAGATTGCATTTCCTGAGAAAATGCATGTGTGAATGCCAAAATGGCCGCTTCACCCAACTTGCATGTTCAATCAAAATGGCCGCTTTACCTAATGTGCTTATTAAATCAAACTGGCTACCTTGTCTACTTTAATTGTAGAACCAAAATGGCAACAATACATGCATTGACTTACTTTGCAAGGCAAGTAACTGCCTTGTATATTGAACCAAAATGGCGGCCTCACCTAATTTGCATGTTCAATCAAAATGGCTGCTTCACCTAATGTATGTTAGAGATGGTCCATAGCTACAACCTCACCAAATTTCAGCTCTCTATGAATAAAGATGGCTGAGTTAAAGCCATTTGAAAGTAACATTGGCAGCTATCAGCTGAAATTGGTCAAAAACCGCTGAACAACAGCTAAAACAAGCAGAAAATATCTTAAATTACCAGAAGGAAGTTGGTAGAACATGGTTTTGCTGAATTAGGCTGAAAAAAGTTGGATTGATAAAAAAAATTGTTGAAATAGCTGAAAAAGCTGTAATTTGCATAAACAGCTAAATAGTAGCTAAAATCGCAAAAATAGCTTAATCTTTTAAAAATTAGCTGAAAGGAGCATAATGATCTGAAATTAGCATGAATAAGTCAGTAGAAGTACAACAATGTTGAAGTAAGCTGCATAAAGCTGAAAAGAGCACAAAGCAGTTGAAGAAAGAGCTGAAATTAGCTGAAAGTAGCCGAAATATTTTTAAAAATGTACAAGGTAGCTGAAGGAAGCTGAGTTGGTCCAAAATGTGAAAGGAGTAGTGAAATATTGTAATGAGTTCCAAAGATATCAAGGGTGTAAAATGAGCTCATTGAGTTCATTTGAGCTCCATTCATTTTCAATGGGAAAAAAATGGCCGAAAAGGCTGAATATTTCAAAAAGCTAAAGTTGCACCAATACCAAAAGTCATAGCCATCATGTCCTGAATGAGCTGAACATTTTGATATATGAATTGTTGAAATAGCACAAAAACTGTAGGAGGAGTAGCGTGCCAAAAAACGTACGGAATCAGGATAGTAACAGATGTAATTGTAACACTAGAAAAACCGCATTTCCTGCGAAAATGCACGTGTGAATGCCTTAGCGCCGCTCCGCCCTTCTCGCGGCGACCGCGGGAAGTCGAGCTGGTCCACCCCGAAACGCTCTCGTGCCTTTCCCGTACCCGTTCGGCACCCAGTGCGTGCACTCGATTTGGTCCACATTCCAAAATGGCCGCCTTCCCATTTATCGTACAACGTTGACGCCAGAGGGTTTTCTGTGCGTCTTGGTGAATTGGACAAGTGTACCAAATTTCATGATCCTACGTGAAACTAAGGCCAATGCGGAGGGTAATTTGAAATATTCTAGGTGGCGCTCTTGAGCCCTTTCTGTTGCAATTTTGGCCACGCCCCCAAAATATGTAATTTTTCACCAGTCCTGACGAGTCTGCCAAATTTGGTGAGTTTTGGGATATGATAAAGCTCCCAAAAGGCCAAACGTATTGTGACGGCGTTACGTCTGATTCGCCACATCGCCACGCCCACATGCTCCACCCAAAACAACCAGTCGTGGAAAGCTTGTTACAGCAACATGTCTTCGGTCACTGGACAGACCGTCACGCTGATTAGGTAACAGGTGTCCGATCGGGACGTTCAATGTACAACTGTACACTTCCTGTTGTGAGGGGGCGTGGCTTAATTAATGTCATGATTTGACCATTCAGTATTGCAGGGGACTGGTTGTGGGTCAATCACTGAAGGTTTGATGTGTTAGACATTCTTCGTGTAGGTGCTATTAGTGTTTCGTTTTTCATGGCGAGATGCCTAACTTTGAGGCCAGGCCACGCCCCTTTTGTCCACGCGCCCCAAATATGTAATGTTTCACAGGTCCTGATGAGTCTGCAAAATTTGGTGTGTTTTGGGATATGATAAAGCCCCCAAAAGGCCAAACGTATTGTGACGGCGTTACGTCTGATTCGCCACATCGCCACGCCCACATGCTCCACCCAAAACAGTCATTGTTGGAAAGCTTGTTACAACACTATGTCTTTGGTCACTGGACAGACCGTCACGCTGATTAGGTAACAGGTGTCCAATCCGGACGTTCAATGTACAACTGTACACTTCCTGTTGTGAGGGGGCGTGGCTTAATTATTGTCATGATTTGACCATTCAGTATTGCAGGGGACCGGATGTGGGTCAATCACTGAAGGTTTGATGTATTAGACTGTTTTCGTGTAGGTGCTATTAGTGTTTCGTTTGTGACGGCGTGACGGCTGATTCGCCACATCGCCACGCCCACATGCTCCACCCAAAACGGTCAGTGTTGGAAAGCTTGTTACAGCAACATGTCTTCGGTCACTGGACAGACCGTCCCGCTGATTAGGTAACAGGTGTCCGATCGGGACGTTCAATGTATAACTGTACACTTCCTGTTGTGAGGGGGCGTGGCTTAATTAATGTCATGATTTGACCATTCAGTATTGCAGGGGAGTGGTTGTGGGTCAATCACTGAAGGTTTGATGTATTAGACGGTTTTCGTGTAGGTGCTATTAGTGTTTCGTTTTTCATGGCGAGATGCCTAACTTTGAGGCCAGGCCACGCCCCTTCAGCATATATGAAAATGCGAGGTTTTGATCATTTGTTACTCCTGCATGTCTGAGTGATGAGTCTGCCAAATTTGGTGAGTTTTAGGGTATGATAAAGCCCCCAAAAGACCATTTCATTTTAGCTCCATTCATTTTCAATGGGAAAAAAATGGCCGAAAAGGCTAATTATTTCAAAAAGCGCAACTTGCAGCATTACCAAAAGTCATAGCTGGATTGTCCTGAGCGAGCTGAACATTTTGATATATGAATCGTTGAAATGGCACAAAAACTCTAGGAGGAGTAGGACGCCAAAAAACGTACGGATGGAAGATAGTAACATCTATAAAGAATAATAATAAATATAAACACAATCTCTATAGTGTGAATGCCTTGTTGGCATTCACACAAATATAAACACAATCTCTATAGTGTGAATGCCTTGTTGGCATTCACACAACTAGAAAAACCGCATTTCCTGCGAAAATGCACGTGTGAATGCCTTAGCGCCGCTCCGCCCTTCTCGCGGCGATCGCGGGAAGTCGAGCTGGTCCACCCTGAAACACTCTCGTGCCTTTCCCGTACCCTTTCGGCACCCAATGCACGCACCCAATTTGGTCCACATTCCAAAATGGCCGCCTTCCCATTTATCGTACAACGTTGATGCCAGAGGGTTTTCTGTGCGTCTTGGTGAATTGGACAAGCGTACCAAATTTCATGATCCTACGTGAAACTAAGGCCAATGCGGAGGGTAGTTTGAAATTTTCTAGGTGGCGCTCTTGAGCCGTTTCTTTTGAAATTTTGGCCACGCCCCCAAAATATGTAATCGTTCACCAGTCCTGATGAGTCCGCCAATTTTGGTGAGTTTTGGGATATGAAAAAGCCCCCAAAATGCTATTTCATTTTAGCTCCATTCATTTTCAATGGGATAAAAATGGCCGAAAAGGTCGCCTTTCCTTTCATCGCACAACGTTGGTGCCAGAGGGTTTTCTGTGCGCCTTGGTGAATCGGGGAGGTGTACCAAATTTCATGATCCTACGTGAAACTAAGGCCAATGCGGAGGGTAGTTTGAAATATTCTAGGTGGCGCTCTTGAGCCCTTTCTGTTGCAATTTTGGCCACGCCCCCAAAATATGTAATCGTTCACCAGTCCTGACGAGTCTGCCAAATTTGGTGAGTTTTGGGATATGATAAAGCTCCCAAAAGGCCAAACGTATTGTGACGGCGTTACGTCTGATTCGCCACATCGCCACGCCCACATGCTCCACCCAAAACAACCAGTCGTGGAAAGCTTGTTACAGCAACATGTCTTCGGTCACTGGACAGACCGTCACGCTGATTAGGTAACAGGTGTCCGATCGGGACGTTCAATGTACAACTGTACACTTCCTGTTGTGAGGGGGCGTGGCTTAATTATTGTCATGATTTGACCATTCAGTATTGCAGGGGACCGGATGTGGGTCAATCACTGAAGGTTTGATGTATTAGACTGTTTTCGTGTAGGTGCTATTAGTGTTTCGTTTGTGACGGCGTGACGGCTGATTCGCCACATCGCCACGCCCACATGCTCCACCCAAAACGGTCAGTGTTGGAAAGCTTGTTACAGCAACATGTCTTCGGTCACTGGACAGACCGTCCCGCTGATTAGGTAACAGGTGTCCGATCGGGACGTTCAATGTATAACTGTACACTTCCTGTTGTGAGGGGGCGTGGCTTAATTAATGTCATGATTTGACCATTCAGTATTGTAAGGGACCGGTTGTGGGTCAATCACTGAAGGTTTGATGTATTAGACGGTTTTCGTGTAGGTGCTATTAGTGTTTCGTTTTTCATGGCGAGATGCCTAATTTTGAGGCCAGGCCACGCCCCTTCAGCATATATGAAAACGTGAGGTTTTGATCATTTTTTACTCCCCCATGTCTGAGTGATGAGTCTGCCAAATTTGGTGAGATTTAGGATATGATAAAGCCCCCAACATGCCATTTCATTTTAGCTCCATTCATTTTCAATGGGAAAAAAATGGCCGAAAAGGCTAAATAATTCAAAAAGCTAAAGTTGCAGCATTACCAAAAGTCATAGCCGGATTGTCCTGAACGAGCTGGACATTTTGATATATGAATTGTTGAAATGGCACCAAAACTGTGCGAGTAGTTACATGCCAAAAAACGTACGGAATGAAGATAGTAACATCTATAAATATAAACACAATCTCTATAGTGTGAATGCCTTGTTGGCATTCACACAAATATAAACACAATCTCTATAGTGTGAATGCCTTGTTGGCATTCACACAAATATAAACACAATCTCTATAGTGTGAATGCCTTGTTGGCATTCACACAACTAGATTGCATTTCCTGAGAAAATGCATGTGTGAATGCCAAAATGGCCGCTTCACACAACTTGCATGTTCGATCAAAATGGCCGCTTTACCTAATGTGCTTATTAAATCAAAATGGTTACATTGCCTACTTAAATTGTAGAACCAAAATGGTAACAATACATGCATTGACTTACTTTGCAAGGCAATTAACTACCTTGTATATTGAACCAAAATGGCCACTTCACCTAATTTGCATATTCAATCAAAATGGCCGCTTCACCTAATGCATGATAAAGAATGTCCATAGCTACAACCTCACCAAATTTCGGCTCTCTATGAATAAATATGGCTGATTTAAAGCCATTTGAAAGTAGCGTTGGTGGTCATCTTGGATTTTACAGTATTTTTAATGTTTTGCTTTGTCGGCCATCTTGGATTTTTGATTTGGATTCCGTACATGATAGAGGATTCCCTCAGCTACAACCTCACCAAATTTCGGCTCTCTATGTATAATGATGGCTGAGTTAAAGCCATTTGAAAGTAGCGTTGGTGGCCATCTTGGATTTTACAGTATTTTTAATGTTTTGCTTTGTCGGCCATCTTGGATTTTTGATTTGGATTCCGTACATGATAGAGGATTCCCTCAGCTACAACCTCACCAAATTTCAGCTCTCTATGAATAAAGATGGCTGAGTTAAAGCCATTTGAATGTAGCGTTGGCGGCCATCTTGGATTTTTACAGTTTTTTAATGTTTTACTTTGTCGGCCATCTTGGATTTTTGATTTGGATTCCGTACATGATAGATACTGTCCTCAGCTACAACCTCACCAAATTTCGGCTCTCTATGTATAATGATGGCTGAGTTAAAGCCATTTGAAAGTAGCGTTGGCGGCCATCTTGGATTTTTGATTTTGATATAGCAGTTGATAGGAAACACTCTCAGCTATCACTACACCAAGTTTCAGCTCAATATCACTAAAATTGACCATTTTATAGTATTTTTAATTTTTGCATTGTCGGCCATCTTGGATTTTTTTTTTGGATTCTATACATGATAGATAATGTCCTCAGCTACAACCTCACCAAATTTCAGCTCTCTATGTATAAAGATGGCCGAGTTATAACCATTTGAAAGTAGCGTTGGCGGCCATCAGCTGAAATTGGTCAAAAACAGCTGAATATTATCTAAAACAGCAGAAATAGGCTTAAATTAGCAGCAGGATTTAGTAAGAGCTTAATTGGGAATAATCTGAAACATCTTAAACAATCTGAAATCTGAAATAATCTGAAATAAGCAAAAAAAAGTGGAAATTATCTGAAAAAAGCTAAAGATAGCATAAACAGCTGAATATTATCTAAAATAGCAGAAATAAGCTTAAATTATCTGAAGTAATTAGAAATAGCATAATTGTGAATAATCTGAAATATCTGAAACAATCTGAAATCTGAAAAAATCTGAACTAAGCAGAAATAAGCAAAATAAAATTGAAATTATCTGAAAAAAGCTTAAGATAGCAAAAACAGCTGAATATTATCTGAAATAGCAGAAAGAAGCTTAAAAGTCTTAGAAATTAGTAGAGAGAGTACAGTTTTGCAGAATTATGCTGGAAAAAGTTGAAATGAGTTCAAATAATGTGGAATTTGTTGAAACAAGCCTAAATTAGCATTAAAACAGCTTAATAGTAGCTAAAATAGCAGAAGAAGCTGAAACTAGCAGAAATAAGCACAAAGCAGCATAATCTGAATAATCTAAAATATCTGAAACAATCTGAAATCTGAAAAAATCTGAACTAAGCAGAAATAAGCAAAATAAAGTTGAAATTATCTGAAAAAAGCTTAAGATAGCAAAAACAGCTGAATATTATCTGAAATAGCAGAAAGAAGCTTAAATGTCTTAGAAATTAGTAGAGAGAGTACATTTTTGCAGAATTTGGCTGGAAAAAGTTGAAATGAGTTCAAATAATGTGGAATGTGTTGAAACAAGCCTAAATTAGCATAAAAACAGCTTAATAGTAGCTAAAATAGCAGAAGAAGCTGAAACTAGCAGAAATAAGCACAAAGCAGCATAATATGAAGTATCTGAAACAATCTGAAATTGAAAAAAATCTGAAATAAGTAGAAATAAGCAAAATAAAGTTGAAAATATCTGAATAAAGCTGAAATTGGCCAAAAACAGCTGAACAACAGCTAAAACAAGCAGAAACAATCTTAAATTACCAGAAGGAAGTTGGTAGAGCATGGTTTTGCTGAATTAGGCTGAAAAAAGTTGGATTGATTAAAAACATTGTTGAAATAGCTGAAAAAGCTGAAATTTGCATAAAACAGCTAAATAGTAGCTAAAATAGCCAAAATGTCTAAATCTTTCAAAAATTATATGAAAGGAGCATAATGATCTGAATTTAGCAGAAATAAGTCAGTAGAAGTATAAAAATGTTGAAGTTAGCTGCATAAAGCTGAAAAGAGTGCAAAGCAGTTGAAAAAACAGCTGAAATTAGCTGAAAGTAGCTGAATTTTTTTTTAAATTTTGTACAAGGAAGCTGAAGGAAGCTGAGCTAGTCCAAAATGTGAAAGGAGTAGTGAAATATTGTAAAGAGTTCCAAAGATATCAAGGATGTAAAATGAGCTCCATTCATTTTCAATGGGAAAAAAATGGCCGAAAAGGCTGAATATTTCAAAAAGCTAAAGTTGCACCAATACCAAAAGTCATAGCACCCATGTCCTAAATGAGCTGAACATTTTGATATATGAATTGTTGAAATAGCACAAAAACTGTAGGAGGAGTAGCGTGCCAAAAAACGTACGGAATCAGGATAGTAACTATAACTAGAAAAACCGCATTTCCTGCGAAAATGCACGTGTGAATGCCTTAGCGCCGCTCCGCCCTTCTCGCGGCGACCGCGGGAAGTCCAGCTGGTCCACCCCGAAACACTCTCGTGCCTTTCCCGTACCCGTTCGGCACCCAGTGCGTGCACTCAATTTGGTCCACATTCCAAAATGGCCGCCTTCCCATTTATCGTACAACGTTGGTGCCAGAGGGTTTTCTGTGCGCCTTGGTGAATCGGGGAGGTGTACCAAATTTCATGATCCTACGTGAAACTAAGGCCAATGCGGAGGGTAATTTGAAATATTCTAGGTGGCGCTCTTGAGCCCTTTCTGTTGCAATTTTGGCCACGCCCCCAAAATATGTAATTTTTCACCAGTCCTGACGAGTCTGCCAAATTTGGTGAGTTTTGGGATATGATAAAGCTCCCAAAAGGCCAAACGTATTGTGACGGCGTTACGTCTGATTCGCCACATCGCCACGCCCACATGCTCCACCCAAAACGGTCAGTGTTGGAAAGCTTGTTACATCAACATGTCTTTGGTCACTGGAAAGACCGTCATGCTGATTAGGTAACAGGTGTCCGATCGGGACCTTCAATGTACAACTGTACACTTCCTGTTGTGAGGGGGCGTGGCTTAATTAATGTCATGATTTGACCATTCAGTATTGCAGGGGACCGGATGTGGGTCAATCACTGAAGGTTTGATGTATTAGACAGTTTTCGTGTAGGTGCTATTAGTGTTTCGTTTGTGACGGCGTTACGTCTGATTCGCCACGTCGCCACGCCCACATGCTCCACCCAAAACGGTCAGTGTTGGAAAGCTTGTTACAGCAACATGTCTTCGGTCACTGGACAGACCGTCCCGCTGATTAGGTAACAGGTGTCCGATCGGGACCTTCAATGTATAACTGTACACTTCCTGTTGTGAGGGGGCGTGGCTTAATTAATGTCATGATTTGACCATTCAGTATTGTAGGGGACCGGTTGTGGGTCAATCACTGAAGGTTTGATGTATTAGACAGTTTTCTTGTAGGTGCTATTAGTGTTTCGTTTTTCATGGCGAGATACCTAACTTTGAGGCCAGGCCACGCCCCTTCAGCATATATGAAAATGCGAGGTTTTGATAAATATTTACTCCCCCATGTCTGAATGATGAGTCTGCCAAATTTGGTGAGTTTTAGGATACGATAAAGCCCCCAAAAGGCCATTTCATTTTAGCTCCATTCATTTTCAATGGGAAAAAAATGGCCGAAAAGGCTAAATATCTCAAAAAGCTAAAGTTGCACCATTACCAAAAGTCATTGCTGGATTGTCCTGAACGAGCTGAACATTTTGATATATGATATGTTGAAATGGCACGAAAACTGTAGGAGGAGTAGGACGCCAAAAAACGTACGGACGGAAGATAGTAACATATAAGAATAATAATAATAAATATAAACACAATCTCTATAGTGTGAATGCCTTGTTGGCATTCACACAATAATAATAATAAATATAAACACAATCACTATAGTGTGAATGCCTATGTGGCATTCACACAACTAGATTGCATTTCCTGAGAAAATGCATGTGTGAATGCCAAAATGGCCGCTTCACCTAATTTGCATGTTCAATCAAAATGGCCGCCTCACCTAATGCATGATAGATACTGTCCATAGCTACATAGCTACAACCTCACAAAATTTTGGCTTTCTCTATATAAAGATGGCTGAGTTAAAGCCATTTGAAAGTAGCGTTGGCAGCCATCAGCTGAAATTGGTCAAAAACCGCTGAACAACAGCTAAAACAAACAGAAATAATCTTAAATTACCAGAAGGACGTTGGGAGAGCATGGTTATGTTGATTTAGGCTGAAAAAAGTTGGATTGATTAAAAAAAATTGTTGAAATAGCTGAAAAAGCTGAAATTTGCATAAAACAGCTAAATAGTAGCTAAAATAAGCAGAAATAATCTGAAATTACCAGAAGGAAGTTGGTAGAGCATGGTTTTGCTGAATTAGGCTGAAAAAAGTTGGATTGATTTTAAAAATTGTTGAAATAGCTGAAAAAGCTGAAATTTGCATAAAACAGCTAAATAGTAGCTAAAGTAGCAAAAATATGTTAATCTTTGAAAAATTTGCTGAAAGGAGCATAATGATCTGAAATTAGCAGAAATAAGTCAGTAGATGTACAAAAATGTTGAAGTAAGCTGTATTAGGCTGAAAAGAGTGCAACACAGTTCAAGAAACAGCTGAAATCAGCTGAAAGTAGCTGAAATATTTTTTTTAAATGTACAAGGTAGCTTAAGGAAGCCGAGCTGGTCCAAAATGTGAAAAAAGTAGTGAAATATTGTAATGAGTTCCAAAGATATCAAGGTTGTAAAATGAGCTCATTAAATTCATTTGAGCTCCATTCATTTTCAATGGGAAAAAAATGGCCGAAAAGGCTACATATTTCAAAAAGCTAAAGTTGCACCAATACCAAAAGTCATAGCCATCATGTCCTAAATGAGCTGAACATTTTGATATATGAATCGTTGAAATAGCACAAAAACTGTAGGAGGAGTAGCGTGCCAAAAAACGTACGGAATCAGGATAGTAACAGATGTAATTGTAACACTAGAAAAACCGCATTTCCTGCGAAAATGCACGTGTGAATGCCTTAGCGCCGCTCCGCCTTTCTCGTGGCGACCGCGGGAAGTCCAGCTGGTCCACCCTGAAACGCTCTCGTGCCTTTCCCGTACCCGTTCGGCACCCAATGCGCGCACCCAATTTGGTCCACATTCCAAAATGGCCGCCTTCCCATTTATCGTACAACGTTGACGCCAGAGGGTTTTCTGTGCGTCTTAGTGAATCGGGGAAGTGTACCAAATTTCATGATCCTACGTGAAACTAAGGCCAATGCGGAGGGTAGTTTGAAATATTCTAGGTGGCGCTCTTGAGCCCTTTCTGTTGCAATTTTGGCCACGCCCCCAAAATATGTAATTTATCACCAGTCCTGATGAGTCTGCCAAATTTGGTGAGTTTTGGGATATGATAAAGCCCTCAAAAGGCCAAACGTATTGTGACGGCGTTACGTCCGATTCGCCACGTCGCCACACCCACATGCTCCACCCAAAACGGTCAGTGTTGGAAAGCTTGTTACAGCAACATGTCTTTGGTCACTGGACAAACTATCACGCTGATTAGGTAACAGGTGTTCGATCGCGACGTTCAATGTACAACTGTACACTTCCTGTTGTGAGGGGGCGTGGCTTAATTAATTTCATGATTTGACCATTCAGTATTGCAGGGGACCGGATGTGGGTCAATCACTGAAGGTTTGATGTATTAGACGGTTTTCGTGTAGGTGCTATTAGTGTTTCGTTTGTGACGGCGTTACGTCTGATTCGCCACGTTGCCACGCCCACATGCTCCACCCAAAACGGTCAGTGTTGGAAAGCGTGTTACAGCAACATGTCTTTGGTCACTGGACAAACTATCACGCTGATTAGGTAACAGGTGTTCGATCGCGACGTTCAATGTACAACTGTACACTTCCTGTTGTGAGGGGGCGTGGCTTAATTAATTTCATGATTTGACCATTCAGTATTGCAGGGGACCGGATGTGGGTCAATCACTGAAGGTTTGATGTATTAGACGGTTTTCGTGTAGGTGCTATTAGTGTTTCGTTTGTGACGGCGTTACGTCTGATTCGCCACGTTGCCACGCCCACATGCTCCACCCAAAACGGTCAGTGTTGGAAAGCGTGTTACAGCAACATGTCTTTGGTCACTGGACAAACTATCACGCTGATTAGGTAACAGGTGTCCGATCGGGACGTTCAATGTATAACTGTACACTTCCTGTTGTGAGGGGGCGTGGCTTAATTAATGTCATGATTTGACCATTCAGTATTGTAGGGGACCGGTTGTGGGTCAATCACTGAAGGTTTGATGTATTAGGCAGTTTTCGTGTAGGTGCTATAAGTGTTTCGTTTTTCATGGCGAGATGCCTAACTTTGAGGCCAGGCCACGCCCCTTCAGCATATATGAAAATGCGAGGTTTTGATCATTTGTTACTCCTGCATGTCTGAGTGATGAGTCTGCCAAATTTGGTGAGATTTAGGATATGATAAAGCCCCCAAAAGTCCATTTCATTTTAGCTCCATTCATTTTCAATGGGAAAAAAATGGCCGAAAAGGCTAGATATCTCAAAAAGCTAAAGTTGCAGCATTACCAAAAGTCATAGCTGGATTGTCCTGAGCGAGCTGAACATTTTGATATATGAATCGTTGAAATGGCACAAATACTCTAGGAGGAGTAGGACGCCAAAAAACGTACGGACGGAAGATAGTAACTATAATAATAATATTAAATATAAACACAATCTCTATAGTGTGAATGCCTTGTTGGCATTCACACAACTAGAAAAACCGCATTTCCTGCGAAAATGCACGTGTGAATGCCTTAGTGCCGCTCCGCCCTTCTCGCGGCGACCGCGGGAAGTCGAGCTGGTCCACCCCGAAACACTCTCGTGCCTTTCCCGTACCCGTTCGGCACCCAGTGCGTGCACTCAATTTGGTCCACATTCCAAAATGGCCGCCTTCCCATTTATCGTACAACGTTGACGCCAGAGGGTTTTCTGTGCGTCTTGGTGAATTGGACAAGTGTACCAAATTTCATGATCCTACGTGAAACTAAGGCCAATGCGGAGGGTAATTTGAAATATTCTAGGTGGCGCTCTTGAGCCCTTTCTGTTGCAATTTTGGCCACGCCCCCAAAATATGTAATTTTTCACCAGTCCTGACGAGTCTGCCAAATTTGGTGAGTTTTGGGATATGATAAAGCTCCCAAAAGGCCAAACGTATTGTGACGGCGTTACGT
>JBBPBX010047870.1:0-25976 GCA_038048925.1 Garcialebias charrua | reverse complement strand
TTACTACCAAAAACTGATAAAGTCATAATAATGGGTCATTTCAATATTCATTTAGATGTAGAAAGTGATAGCTTAAGCATAGCCTTTAATAATTTAATAAGAGTCAGTTGGTTTTACCCAAAATGTCTGAACACCTACTCACTCTCATCATCATACTCTTGACCTTGTTCTGACTTTTGGCATAGAGATTAAGGATTTAGTAATACATCAAAATGCTGTTCTGTCTGACCATTTTTTAATTACCTTTGAGTTTACAGTTAATTTAATCTTAGCAGGTGTTTATCAAAAAATGTAACCTAATTCAAAGACTCTCTTCCATCAAGGTTTTCATCTGTCTTGCAGAGTAATACATTAGAGAACAGTGACTTAGATGATCTTGTTGATAATTTTACAACTTCATTACAAACTTTACTTGATAAAATTGCTCTGTTGAAAAAGAAAGTAATCAATCAGAGATTTATTTATTTATTTTTTAATCAGAGGAGATTAGCTCCTTTGTTCAGTTCTGAGTTACGTACCTTAAAGCAGACATCTAGAAACCAGGAGCGAAAATGGCGCTCCACTAACATTGAAGTATTTTATTTAGCTTGGAAAGATAGTCTGCTAACATATAAGAAAGCTCTCCGTAAAGCTAAAACTTGATATTATTCATCTTTAATAGATGAGAATAAAAATAACTCTAGATTTCTGTTCAATATTATAGCTAGAGTAATTAAAAGTCCCATCTCTGTTGAACCGAGTATCCCTACAACTATAAGCAGTAATGACTTAACGCTTGAAACGACGTCATCCGAATGTGAACGTGTCTTCTACAAGCAAGACAAGCAGCTTGTTGCAAAGACCGATAGCAGCAGCAGCATTTAAATAACTTTTATCAGGTAATTCAGAGCAGTCCAGAGCAATAACACGAGCTGTAGAAGTTTTTAAAGCTCTAGATTTACGTCCAAATGTTGTTCATGCGCCAGCTTCAAAGTTATTGAGCCCCACTATGACTTCCATCACGTCAACACTTCAGCCAAAAAGTAGTAGTAGCACTTTATGAAAAAACTAAAACTGATCGTCAACAAGCCCTGGAGCTGATTAAAGCCCTGCCCTGATTATGATGATGACGACCGAGAGATTCAACCACCTCATAACAATCGTTCAAGAAGAGGTATTGTTATTTTATTATTATCTAATTAGTTTTTTTTTTAATCTAAAATTATAATCTTATTAACTCATGTCTTTTTTCCTCTTTGTGTTTTGTTTCCAGTCTTGGACAGAGATAGCAGCAGAGTCTTCTTCCTCTTCAGGGAAATCCACCTGAGATCACCTCCAGCTAAGAAGCCTGTGATGACTGAACTCTCAACTTTTCCTGGGACTTGTCCCACCTGTGGGAGCAGGTCCAAGAAGAGGTTGTTGTGAGTAATGAGGCCAAATACAGCCACACTACAAAATTAGAAAAGTGCTACCTCTCTATTCCTGCTACCTGTTGTTAGTGAGCGAGTTTCTCCATCGCTGGAGATATTCACTGCAACTAGATATGTGCTTTTGGCAGAAAATGTGGGCAAGTTGGTCTTTTTATACAAAAACGTAAACTTGAAATGGTCTGTTGCTGCTTATTGTTCTGGTTCTGACTGTTACTGTTTTTATTGATTTCTATTATTGTTAGCATAGTTTATTTATTGTAAAGAGTGCCGTTTATTTAAAATATCATCCAAATGGGTCGCTTTTATTTATTTTTATAGAAATTTATTTTTTACTTGACATCTTTTCTAAATTAACGTTTTGTAAGTCTTCATTTTGCCTTTTTTTTCTTCTTCCAAAAATTAACCGAAACAAGCCTTCCTTGAAACAACCGAACCGAAATGTGATTTTAGCGTACCGTTACACCCCTTGAGTGAGAGTTCTGTGATGGAGTTAAACTCAGAGCAGTCTGCTCCTCAGATAAATAATGGTAATTTATTATTTTTTTAAATATGAATGTTTCTGTTAACCTATTTCATGAATATTTCTGTTCAGTGCCCTGGGATGACTTCTGTTGTGATATGGCGCAATATAAATAAACTGAATTGCATTAAATCATTGAACCCAAACACCTATATTTAATTTGATTAGTTTTTCTCCATCATTTGATGTATTTGCACTCATTGGGCCTCATGCAAGAACATGTTCGTATTTTTATCCTAAATTTCTCTTACTTTTGTTCGTACGAAACGTTCGTACGAACATGCCACGTCAGATTCAACAAACTCTTCTATCCTCAGGAAAAGTGTGTAAATGAGCTGCGTACGTATGATGAATTCCACCTGTTCTATCCACCTGCGCGTGCACGCGGAGAGGTTATTTACATAATTCCCACCCCTCAAAACACCATATAAGGCTACGTTTCCTGCCTCAGAGAGCAGGAAGTGTCCGTTCATACAAATGACAGCGAAAAGTAAAAAGGAGAACTTTACGGGTGCGGAGATTGAAGTTCTGCTCTCCGAGATCGAGAAAAGAAAATCTGTCCTTTTTAGCAGCGTCACTCATGGGATTAAAGGACCAGCTAAAGCCAAAGAATGTTTGTTTATAATAAATGTGGACCTTAAAATATACACACGTCCTGGTGGCGCAACTGGGAACGCATAGGCCGTTAGCTGCTCCTAACCTTATCTAGACCTCGTGGGTTCGATTCCCACAAGGTATGACTATTTTTTTTTTCCTTCTTTCTTTAGATTATTTATTCATTCCAGATTAAAAAAAACTTTATGCTTTATTTCTTGTTGTATTGTAAATAGTTTTCTTGTGTTTTTTAAATCTGGAATGAATTAAAAGAAAAAAAAACGTTGTCCCATGTGGGAATTGAACCCATAAGGTTCGGAACGACGAGCCAACGCTCATCTCACTGAGCTATCGGAGCTCTATGACTACAACAGGAGGAGGTCAAGGTAAAGTCTGCGTTACCGAGACAAATTAAACTTAAATTAATTCATAATTTAAGTTGGTTTTAGTTTGAGATCTTCATATTAATATTGTAGTGTTAGAAAACAGCATTGATAACAAATTGATTTTGATTTAAATATTTTAATCCGTTCATCATTATTACATTTAAAATTATAATTCTAATTCAAAAAGAATAACCTATTTAAAAATAATTATGGTGCGTGATTTCTTTGGACTCAAAATATTTTCTGAATAACGAAATATAAAGTTATTAGTGAAGAAAATCCATCTGGATAACAGCAGACTGACTGCTCGTAAAATATACGACAGGTCTGGAACCACACATAAATTTTGTTCGTATCTGAAAAAAATCTTAGGATACGAAAACATTGTTGAATGCCACAAATGCTCCTAAATCACTCGTACGCACAATTTAAGAACAAATCTGTGCGTACGAACGGTTCTTGCATGAGGCCCAATGTGTCTACTTTTATTGTTCAATTTAGATATGTGGTTTTGTTTCTTGTATACATATTAATTTATTTTAGTGATTTAAAGTTTAATGCTTGTTTTGTGATTTGTACAACTGTAGGTTAGAATAAAGTTTAACTAAAGGCTATATCTTCTTTAAATATATTTGAGGGAAATATTCCTGAGAGATCCAATAATTTTGTCTTTATCAGAGTCAGAGAGTAAGAGTCAGAGATTCTTTGTCATTTGCACCACATGTGGTACATGTAAAAGAAAATCAGTAATAAGATCTAAGATATAAACTAAGAATTAAATTTTTTTTATGATTTTTCAGCTGAGTTAACTTTAATTAACAGATTATTTAATAAAGTCATTCAAGTGAAAATAGGATTTCATGATAAAGCCGGCACCATTTATTAGGGATTTATCGGCCTCTCTTTCCTTAATTTTGGGAAATCAGAAACCGGACGATAGTTGCATGAGAAACCGATTTTACCTACCGGTATTTTTCTGTTTGTCTTAACGACAATTGTCTGAACTTCATTTATATTTCAGAGCACTCCCTCATGGCCAGTTAAAACAAGTTTGTATTGTTTCTAGGATATTGTTCAAGGGTATGCTTTTCAATAAAATATTATTGGAAAATTGAAGGTGCATGGTGACCTTATAACACCTGACGGTGTTGCTTATAAAACAAAATCATTATTGGCCAAAATCTGAATCGGCAGGTCAGACTTTTTAGAAATCGGTGATTGGCCAGAAAACTGCAATCGGTGCACCCCTAACGTTTATATATTTATTTATTTATTTTAATCTTCACTGATTTAAAAAAACAATATTTTTTTATACATAAAATGTTTTTAAAAATCATTTCCATCCTCCGTCCCGGTTCGCCTGTTTGCCGGGATCGAGGTTTGGTCTTCATGAGCAGGCAACGTCGGGGTCGGGGCAAAGGCCTTCTACAAGTCCACATCTCGAAACTCTGATGGAGAGGACCGGGGAGACCGGCGGAGGTCCATCTAGCTCGCTCTGAATTTTGTCGTCGGCCACCAAGCACAAAAAACGCCTGCACTTCAGCGTTAGAACGCGTTGTTGTCATTATTGTTTTTAAAATCTTAAAAATGGGTCCAGCTGCTGCTCCGAGTTCCATGTAATTACAAACGGCAGATCGGTGAAAAGTTTTCTTAAAGATCCAGTGACTCCTTCCCCTGACCAGTCAATGACTGACAGTGTTCTGATGCCACGTTTTTGTGTCTGCTCAGCTCACTTGGACCCTTTGAGAAGAAGGACAAAAAATGGGGGTGAATCAGCTAAAAAGTACTGGAGGAAAAGCGCTCAAAACCGTAGTGAACCGAGCTTACCTGATCCGCACTATCATTGTGGAAAAGGGACATTAGACTGCTGGAGGACAAACTGACCACATCTTTCACTCTGCTACCGTCTTTACTTACCGTACTTTTCACCGTATAAGTCGCTTTGTTGTAATCGTAAGTCTTTTTGTCCAATTATTGGCAATAATTTGGAAAAATCCATAAATACGTCGCTTCGCCCTATAAGTCGCGTCCGTTATGCGTCACCGCTACGCGACGTGTCAGCGCCTCATTTGCCCTGCTAAAAATGACGGCCACAGAAGCGAGTGAGCACGGAAGGACTTTACAAGATTAACATGTTAAAAACAATTATTTGTTTGCTAAAAATGATAGCTGACATTTTAGCACAAGGGTTCCTGAGCTTAACCGTTCCTTAATCAATTCACGAAATGGTCAAATCTGCTGCATTTAAATTGTTTCGGTTTGACGTCTTCCAAACGGTCACGTGCGCTACGAAAATAAATTATAAATAAATCGAATTTTATCTCAAATGTCTTATACAGGTCAACAGTTTGTAAATGAAACCCATATAGAGAGTCAGAGAGTCTTTATTGTCATTTGCACCGCATGTGGTACATGTGATGAAACGAGATTATGTACACAGGGTCCCAGTTGCATCCAACAACAAAATGTGAGAGAAAAACAGTAATAACATCTAGTATATAACTAAGAAAAAAAAAAAAAAAATCAACTAGAAATACACTAAGCCCTAATGGTAATAGAAAAACATCATTATAAACAGCAGCACGAACATGAGTCTGTATGAGCAGATGGTCACAGATGAACACAGCAACAAGAAAACAGATCAGCATCAGCATGATGTGATATTTTGCAGTGATTATTCTTATTGTTTATTTATTCATGAGTCTAACAGCCTCAGGGTAGAAGCTGTTCCTCAGTCTAGTGGTTCTACATTTGATGCTCCTCAACCTCCGTCCTGAGGGGAGTGGGGCAAAGAGTGTGTGTGCTGGGTGAGTGAGGTCTTTCATGATGCAGGTGGCTCTTTTCCTGCATCTGGAGGTGTAAATGTCTGTGATGGTGGGGAGACTGACTCCAACAGACTTCTGTGCAGCCTTCACCACTCTCTGTAAAGCTTTTCTTTCTGCAGCTGTGCAGCCTCCATGCCACACGTTGATGCTGGAGCACAGGATGCTCTCCACTGCACACCTGTAGAAGGAGGTGAGGACTGGGCTACTCAGACCAGCTCGTCTCAGCCGTCTGAGGAAGTAGAGTCTCTGATGACCTTTCTTGATCAGGCTGGTGGTGTTGTTGGTCCAGCTGAGGTTATCATTCATGTGTACACCCAAGTATTTGTAGCTGGAGACCACTTCCACCACAGATCCACTTATGTTCAGTGGGGTGTGGGTGTGATTGTTCCTTCTGAAGTCCACAATCATCTCCTTTGTCTTCGTCACATTCATGTGAAGGTTATTGTCCTTGCACCAGCTCTCCAGGTGTTCCACTTCCTGCCTGTAGCTGGACTCATCATTGTTTGTGATGCATCCCACCACCGCTGTATCATCTGCAAACTTAACAATATGACAGCCTGGATGGGTGGCTGCACAACGTGAGCAGAGTGAACAGGAGAGGGCAATATACCGGTAATTACACTCTGTAAGCTAAAGAAATATCCGCCGAGTGGTTTATGAGCTATTTATAACAATACAAACAGAAATAAAACAAAAACTAACACGAGACGATTCCGTCTAAAACAACGAATAAAAAAAATCGAATTTCATCTCAAATGTATCATACAGGGCAACAGTTTGTAAATTAAAGCCATATAATTACACTCTGTAAGCTGAAAAAATATCCGCCGAGTGGTTTATGAGCTATTTATAACATTATAAACGGAAATAAAACGAAAGCTAACACGAGACGATTCCGTCTAAAACAATGAATAAAAAATCGAATTTTATTTCAAATGTTTCAGACAGGGCAACAGTTTGTAAATTAAAGCCATATAATTACACTCTGTGAGCAGAAACAATATCCCCCGAGTGGTTTATGAGCTATATACTGTATCTAAATAGTAGGTATCTGTTTACGGTAGCTAACCGCTAACAACAAAGCTAAAATAATTTTTTTTAAAATCTCAAACATCTCATAAAGCTAGTCACTTGTAAATACAGTGATTACATTCTGTGTTTGATAAAAATCTGTCCTGTGGTTCTTGACTTATCTTGCTAACAAACAGCTAACAAACAGCTAACAAACAGAGCAAACAGAAGTTACCTCCAGAGCAGGAGGCCGGGCAGCGATAGAGTAAGCCCGATGCAGAGCTCAGCGTCCTCCCTAGACGCCACACACGGCGCATTCTGTGCGCGCCTGTTCACCGGGCAGAGCTCTGCTTTCTTCTCACGTTCTCTGTGAGCAGCTGCACGCAGAGGGGTACTGAACTGAGGTCGCTGATTGGTCAGACACCGCGCATCGCGTACGCGGTCGTAAAATTGGAGCTTGGCGCGTTCACGTGAACGTTCAAAGGGCTTGTGCAGCGGCGCACGCACGGCGCTCACTCAGCGGGGCGCGCGGAGCTCTGCCCCAGCCTTCAGTCTGAGCAGTGGAGGCTTTTTTCGGACACATTCATTCATTCATTCAACCTTTATTTAGTCAGGTAAATCTTATTGAGCTTCGAGGGCTCATTTACGAAAGCGACCTGCTACAAACTAAAGAATGATGAACATCAATGATACAAATACATTAAACAATAAACAAAACAAAAGAAAAAGTAGCAAAAAGTAGCAAAAACATTATAAGGTAGATGTACAAAAAAAAATCAAAGACAGGAACATATCTGCATTGGTTTTTGCCAGGATTCCAACAGATTCTGAAAACCATCCAGAGAGGTCAGGGCCGAGAGCTTCAGATCTTTTTGTAAGATATTCCAGGAAGCAGGAGCAGAATAGGAGAAGGCCCTTTTTCCAAGTTCAGTCCTCACTGACGGAACACTGCAGGTGATCATGTCCTGAGAGCGCACGCTGTAGCTGCACTCACGCAAAGACATGTAGGAGGAGATGTATGAGGGCAGCAGACCAAGAAGTGATTTAAAGATGAAAATGTACCAGTGGAAGAGTCTGCGTGAGGTTAATGATAATGATTAATAAACATACAGAAACATAAACTTTGCAACAAGAGGAAACAACACACTGGACCAAGTTTACACCACCATGAAAAATCCCTACAGAGCCCTCCCCCTCCCCCACATTGGTGCTTCTGACCATATATGTGTCATGCTAAAGCCTGCATACAGGCCGCTGGTGAAAGTCACAAAACCAGTCCGCAAGCAGATACGAGTGTGGCCAGAGGGGTCTTCAGAGGCACTCCAGGACTGTTTTGACACCACAGATTGGGGTATGTTCAAAGAAGCTGCTACCACAAACAACAACACATGTCTCCAGGAGTACTCAGACACTGTATGTTCATACATCACCAAGTGCATTGATGATGTAACCAACCTCAAGACCATCACTGTTCGGGCTAACCAGAAGCCATGGCTGACAGCAGAGGTTTACAGACTCCTGAAAGCCAGGAATGCTGCCTTCAAAGCGGGAGATCAGGTGGGCCTGAGGGCAGCCAGAAAGAACCTGGACTGGGGCATCAGTGAGGCCAAGAAGCAGTATTCCAGGAAAATAGCTCACCGTTTCAAGGACAGCAAGGATACACGCAGTCTGTGGCAGGGAATACAGACCATCACAAACTACAAACCATCCCCCAGACCTGTGACAGCTCAGCCTCTGCGCTGAATGAACTGAATGACTTCTTTGCTCGGTTCGAGGCAAGTAACAGCACACCTGCACATAAACTCCCCCCCTCTCCTGATGGCCAGGTGCTGGCGCTGTCCTCAGACAGCGTAAGGCGATCATTCATCAAGATTAACGCCCGGAAGGCCTCTGGTCCTGACAACATACCTGGTCGTGTGCTGAAGGACTGTGCAGGGGAACTCGCAGCGGTCTTCACAGACATCTTCAACATCTCACTGAGCCAGGCCATCGTCCCCACCTGTTTCAAAGCCACCACCATCATCCCTGTCCCAAAGAAGGCAACGCCCGCATGCCTCAATGACTATCGCCCAGTAGCACTCACCCCCATCCTGATGAAGTGCTTTGAACGGCTAGTCATGAAAAGCATCACATCTGTCCTCCCTGCCTCCCTGGATCCCTTCCAATTTGCATACCGACCTAATCGCTCAACCGACGATGCCATCTCCTCTGCCCTCCACACAGCTCTCACACATCTGGACACGAAGGACTCTTATGTTAGAATGCTGTTCATCGACTTCAGCTCAGCATTCAACACCATCATCCCCCAACAGCTCATCCTTAAACTGGACAGTCTGGGGCTGAACACCTCAATGTGTAACTGGCTGCTAGACTTCCTGACCGGGAGACCACAGACAGTACGGGTCGGGAGTAACACATCTAGCACCATCACATTGAACACAGGGGCCCCACAAGGATGTGTGCTGAGCCCCCTTCTATTCACCCTGCTAACACACGACTGCACACCATCATACAGCTCCAACCACTTCATCAAGTTTGCGGACGACACAACAGTGGTGGGTCTCATCAGCAACAACGATGAGACGGACTACAGGAACGAGGTGAGCCGCCTGGCCTTGTGGTGCGGACACAACAATCTCACTCTCAACGTGGAGAAGACAAAGGAGATTGTTGTGGACTTCAGGAAGAGGGATGCCCAACATGCCCCTCTGACCATCAACAGCACCGCAGTGGAGAGAGTAGACAGCACCAAGTTCCTGGGAGTGCACGTCTCAAAGGACCTGTCCTGGAGCAGGAACACTGCATCACTGGCCAAGAAGGCTCACCAGCGTCTCTACTTTCTCCGCAAGCTGAAAAGGGCTGGAGCTTCAACCCCCATCATGTGCACCTTCTACAGAGGTGCCATAGAAAGTGTCCTGACCAGCTGCATCACTGTGTGGTTTGGTGCATGTACTGCATCCTGCCGCAAGAGCCTCCAGCGCATCGTGAGAGCAGCTGAGAAGATCGTCGGCACCTCCTTCCCCTCACTGCAGGACTTACACAGCAACCGCCTCACTCGGAAAGCCCTCTGCATGGCAGGTGATCCCACACACCCACTACACAGCTGCTTCAGCCTGTTGCCATCAGGGAGGAGACTGAGAAGTCTCCAGGCTCGAACCAGCAGACTGAGTGACAGCTCTGTTCATCAGGCAGTCAGGATGCTAAACACTCTGCCTGCTCTGCCCCCCCTCCCATTTGAACTGCCTTAACACTAAAAACTTTCTCACACATTACCACACAACACAAAGATTTTAACACTGGACTCTGTGTCATCAAACGGGTTATTCACTAAACTCTCGGTCATGTGCTCATTCAGTTTGCACTACTTCTCATATTTGCACTAATGTTTGTATTACATCACTGCCTATAGTCATAATACTGTTTACATTCTCTGTTTACATACTACTGGTTACATTCAATGTTTACATTTATTAATACTGTTTACATTTATTACTACTGCTTACATTTATTACTACTGTTTACATTTACACTACTTTTATATCTACACCACTGCTGATACATATACAGTATTCTCTGACCAGCCTTATTTAAGGATGCCCAATGTGCCTTACTGCATATGCCACTTTTGCCTCTATAACAACATCAACTACTACCTCATACATATACTGTGTACATTAACTCATATGCTGCTTTGCCACTTTGCAAATGTCAATGCTAGAACCTTTAGTTTATTTTATAGTTATACTTTTTATACTTTTTTATACTAGTATGCAAAAACTCAGGACAGTATTATGTTCATTAAATGTTTAGTGTTTTAGTTTTAGTTTTAGAGTTGGTGTAAATTTTCATACTCTTATACCACTATGCAAAAACTCAGGACAGTGTTACAGTTTTACTATTTTATGCTTATGTCTATTATTATATGTTTCAGTGTTTCAATGTTTAAATAGTTACTGTTGCACCGAGGGACTGAGAGAAACGCAATTTCAATTCTGTGTATGTCCTGTACATATTGCAGTTCTGACAATAAAGTTGACTTTGACTTTGATGATGTCCAGTTAACCAGTAATACAGGGTGCAGTGGTGGGTACAATAATCACAGCCTGTTATGAATCTTAGTGCACCATGATAGACAACATCCAACATCCGCAGGGTGCTTGTAGGAGCGTTCATGTATAGAATGTCACCGTAATCAATGGAGGGAAGGAAAGTTACAGATACAAGGCGTTTCCTAGCAGTGTTAGACATGATTTATTTCTGAAAAAGAAACCCAGTTTAACTTTCAGTTTCTTCACTAGGTTTTCCACGTGGAGTTTAAATGAGAGATGTGAATCGACCAGGATACCCAAATATTTATAGGAATCAACAAACTCAATAGGAACACCATTTGAGGAAAAAATTAGAGGAAGATCTGCTGGGACTGACTTCCTACTTGAAAAAAAACATCCCTTTTGTTTTTTCAGCATTTAGGACAAGTTTGAGACGGAACAAATCTGACTGAATGATGTCAAAAGCGGATTTCAGTAACTGGAAAGCCTTAGCTACTGTTTTAGCTCGGCAATAAACAACTGTCAGCATAGAAATGTAAGGATGCATCAGGGATGCTCTGACCTACATTAGCTATGTAGATTGTAAAGAGGGTTGGTCCTAATACTGTACTGAGCCTTGTGGTACACCATTTTTAACTGTTAAATAGTTGGAAAAAGTACCGTTATGTTGAACACATTGCCTCCGATTGGAAAGATAATTAGAAAACCAACCGATAGTGTGATCAGAGAAACCGATTTCATGAGAGCTTATGACACAGGATGTTATGATCCACAGTGTCAAAAGCTTTAGATAGGTCTAAGAAAAGTGCAGCACAATAATCCTTAGCATCCAATGCTTCAACAACAAACATTCAGGGCGGTAACTTTAGTGACATGAATGCCCATATATGGAGAGGGGCAGAGTTTGCCGGAGCTGGGGCTAAAATCTCATGAAAATCATGAAATAACACAGTTAGCGTTATTACTCTACTATACCAAAAAAACTCTACTGTTTTATTTCTAAAGTCGAAACTACTTATTAATGGCGATGAAATTTAAAAACATGGTGGGTGTTGTCCTTTAAGAACCTTCAGAGAAGCAGTTGTGCTGTGTTTTTTCCTGAAACCAGATTGATGGAGAGGTATGATGTTAAATGAGTCCAGATAATTTTTGATCTGGGAGTTTATCAGTTTTTCTAGAACCTTGGCTAAAATGCAGAGTTTAGAGATCGGTCGATAATTGTTCAATGAGGTGGGATCACCTCCCTTCAGCAAAGGAAGAACAAAGGCTGTTTTCCAAGCATCCGGAATGGTGTTTTGGCTTATGGACAGATTAAAGATGTGGGTCACAGGGACTGTGATGATATGAGCAGCCAGCCTTAAGAAATAAGGAGGAAGTTCATCTGGACCTGCAGATTTTTTAGGATCAAGATCTTTTAACAGTTTATTTACCTCACGGACTGAGAACGGAGAAAAAGAGAAGGTGTGATTAACTGAGGATTTGAGGACTGAGGATGGGCAGCACGGTGGCACAACTGGTAGAGCTGCTGCCTCTCAGCGAGAAGGTTGCCGGTTCAAATCCCGGTCCGGGGGCCTTTCTGGGTGGAGTTTGCATGTTCTCCCCGTGCATGCGTGGGTTTCCTCCGGGTACTCCGGTTTCCTCCCACAGACCAAAAACATGCACGTTAGGCTGATTGGTGACTGTTATGTCTACTGACAGAGGCCATTGGGTCCTGCAGCCTGATGCTGCCTCTCTTTTTTTTTACTCAGCTAATCAGGCCTGATTAGCTGAGCTGCAAACACCTGCTGACTATCTCTCTCTTATATAAACTGAAGGCAAAAGATAGAAAGGTGTGGAGAATAGAGGAGGTGTGTGCAGGTATGTGAGGTTTTGGTGTTTAGAGGACATTCAAATATTATTACAGTCAGCAGTGGAAGCCTGCTGCTTGATTGTTTGGTAGACTGGGAGTTTCTCCACCCTCCCAGGTTGTGTTGATCACTAGATAGACAGTGATTGTTGGTACACTTCATTCTGGAGTGGGTTAGTAGAGTACATTTGTGCTTGTGTGGACTCTAGTGACCTAGAGTAGAGGACCTGAGCTGAAGTGTTGGAGGTTTTTGAGTCTCAGAGTCTGAGGGCTCTGGTGGCTGTCTGTTAGAGGCAGCTGTGTGTGGGGGCTCGTGCCTTTTTTTTGTTGTAACATAATTCCTTTCATTACTTTTGGTTGGGTAAAGCGGTAGTCTAGTTTTCGCTATTGTTTTTGTTTTACATCCTGTAGGCCTAGAGTTTTGGTAGAGGTAGCCCGCTGTCTAACAGGGTTCGCCGGCTCTGTATAGAGTTGGCTCTGTTGGGCAGCTTTATTTTCCTTTTGGCCGCTTTATCCAAACCCACCTTTCGGTTGAACTTTCTTTTTTTTTAGGACGTGGGACGCCTGGAGAAGCTGGAGGTGGTTCCCCTCCTACAGATGACCCCTTGTTCCTTTAATAAATTTGTTAAACCTTTTCCTTGTGTCCTGTGTCCATTAAATATGTTTTGATCTTTGTTGGATCGTAACAGTGACTCTAAATTGACCCTAGGTGTGAGTGTGAGAGTGGATGGTTGTTTGGTGTGAGTGAGACAAGTCCCACTTGTAAATGAGTCCCCATGACTCAACGAGGCTAGCCTGTATAAATAAAGGTTGAATGAATGAATTTACTTGTAGGAGGGATTTGATTTGTAAAAGTTTGGTTATTAGATGAAGTGGCTGATTTTCCTTTTGTAACTGTGTCAAATAATGAACTTGAAGCAACAAAATGTTTGTTGAAACAGTTCAGGATCTCGTACTTATTTGACACAGGAACAGAATCAACAAGAAGTTGTGATGGGAGATCAGATGATTGGGGGGTGCCTGAGAGAGATTTGATGGTTTTCCAGAATTTTTTAGGGTCGTTTAGATTTTTGGAGGTCTGAGATAAGAAGTAATTACGTTTTGCGGCTTTGATGGCAGTTGTGCATTTATTCCTCAGCTGCCGAAATTTCAACCAATCAGTGTCTGAGTGTGATTTTCTTGCTGCGGCCCAAAGATGATCTCTCCTGTGCAGGAGGTCAGCTAGTTCAGGAGTAAACCAGGGGCTGTCACGGCCCTTTATCCTGAACTGCCGGAAAGGAGCATGTTTGTTTACAAAGAAAATGAAACTATTATGAAAATAGTTCCAAGCGGTGTTCACGTCGTTGATTAATGGAATACGTTGCCAATCAAAGTGGGATAGATCCCAGAGGAATGACTGTTCACAGAAATGTTTCAAATCCCTTTTTTGAATTATTCTGGGCTTAGCAGGTGGAAGTTTAGTGGATCTAAGAGCTGCTATTACGGAATGATCACTCAAAATGTTAGCAAATGAGCACATGAGCTGGAAACGGTCGGTGGACTCTCTGGAAGTGTCCCCTAGCGGACAAAAGTGGTACTGCACCATTTTTTTGCAAACATGAAAAACGGTCACATCTGAGCCAAAAATTGGTCTAAAAATATGGGAAGAAAATCCATAAATATGTTGCTTCGCCGTATAAGTCGCAGGACATGCAAATTAGTTTAAAAAAAAACAGCGACTTATACGCCGAAAAGTACCGTACTCTGCTCATCCTGTTTTGTATTTGTAATTTTTTTTTCTATCATTGACATGTGTTTTTCTGGACCTACCATTCTGTATTCGTTTGCCTCTCCTTCCTGTCCTCTCAGACCCAGCCAGTCAAAGCAGATGGCCACCTGTCCTGAGCCTGGTTCTGCTGGAGGTGTCTTCCTTTTAAAAGAGAGTTTTTCCTTTCCACCGTTGCCATTGTGCTTGCTCAGGATGGGCGACTGCAACAAAGTGAAAATTAGAGTCTGCTGGCTTCCTTAGATAGAGAACTTTACTAATTGGCTTTTCTATGTATGTGAATGTTCCTGTATGGTGCCCTGAGACAACTTTGTTGTGATTTGGCACAATATAAATAAACTGAATTGAATTTAAACAAATGCACAAGAATCCACACTGGGGAGAAAGTACTTTGAAAGAACTCATAGGCAAGAAGCCACACACACGCACACACACACACACACACACACACACACACACACACACACACACACACACACACACACAAATACTGTATATGAAAAAAAAATTTTTTACATGCCTGAATCTGGTGAGGGACAACATATTTTCAATAGTTTTGACTGAGAAACATTTTATGTCTCAAACACACTCATAAAATTTATTTACACTCATCTTACACATTTAAACAGTTTGTGCTGAGTTGGTGGGGTGCTAAAGCCACAGCTTGAAGTGTTGTAAAGAGAAAGAGCTGGGTCTAAGCACTCTTTGACTCTGGTTCTGCACTGGAACCTGTTTGGAGGAGAAATATATAACTTTGTGATCTGAGCAGTAAAACATCATGTGCAGTATATGTGACTATAAAGCGACAGTTCTCCTTACTGTATTTTACATGTGTTCCAGTGGTTCCTGCAGATGTTCAGAAGTCAGTGCTGATTAAAGAAGAAGAAGCAGAAGAACAGTGTCCTGATGTGGACCAGCAGGACACAAATTGTCTTCACATAAAAGAGGAAGAGGAGGAACTGTGGATCAATTTGGGAGCAGAGCAGCTCAGTATGAAGGAGGAGACAGATGTCACCAGCTTTCCATCAACTGCAGTTCATTTTAAGAGTGAGGATGATGAAGATAAACCTCTGTTCTTACAGCTTCATCAACACCAAGTTGAAGTCAGTGATCTTCTAACCAGCAGCTCAGGTGACCACATAGAATCAGCAACTGGTGAAGGAGAAAATTATACAAAAAACCCAGATCTAAATGTTTATAGAGATTCTGATTCTTCAGAAACTGAAGTTAGTGAAGATGATGAAGAGGAAAATGATGTGAACAATCCTGAGTCTCAGATGAAACTTTTATCAGACTTTGGGTTAAAAACTGAACACACAGATGAAGCCTGTGAATCTTCACCCAGCAGGGTCTCTGAGTCAAGTGTGAACGGGGTCCACAGCAAAAATGGATTAAAGCCCTTTTCTTGTGATCTATGTGAAAAAAGGTTTACTAAAAAGAGCAGTTTAAAATATCACATGAAAATCCACACAGGTCAGAAGCCCTTTTCTTGTGTTCTGTGTGTACAAAAGTTTACCGACAAGAGTAGTCTAAACAGACACATGAAAATCCACACAGGACAGAAACCATTTTCTTGTGATCTGTGTGAAAAAAGGTTTACTGAAAAGTGTAATTTAAAAAAACACATTAAAAGTCACACTGGGCAGAAGCCATTTACTTGTGATCTGTGTGTACAAAAGTTTACTGAAAAGAGTAGTCTAACCAGACACATGAAAATCCACACGGGACAGAAACCATTTTGTTGTGATCAATGTAGCCAAACGTTTACTGAAAAGGGCACTTTAAAGAAACATATGTTGGTCCACACAGGACAGAAGCCCTTTTCTTGTCATCTGTGTAAACGAAATTTTCCCCGAAAAGGCCATTTAAATGCACACTTAGGAGTCCACACAGGACGGAAGCCATTTTGTTGTGATTCTTGTGGCCTAATGTTTACCAGTAAGTCCAGTTTAAACAACCACGTGAGAATCCACACTGGGGTAACACTGTAATTTGAAAGAACTCATAGGCAAGAATCCTCACATGCAAATATATTTAAACTTACTTTTTACATGTCTGAATCTGGTGACAAACAACATAACTAACATAACTAGTTTTGACCTGTCTCCAAAATACTCATCAAATAATTTACTCCTACTCATTTGTTACACTTTTTTCCTGGTAAAGTAAATAACATTCACAGACTACAGTTGTAAGTATAAATATCTAAATAAATGTATGCATACCAACCAATTTTTTATAGTGTTTGTTTTTATGTCTGTATCACAACAAATAAGTTGGACACTAAAGAGGGAGATAAGGACTTGTATAACTGGCAAAAACGAGGGATCAGTCTTGAAAGGATGCACAACAGGTTAGGGTTGGTATAAATAGAAATGGCAATGTTCTAACAAGGGAGGAGAGTGATTGAAATGTTGGAGTAGTTTCCAGAACAGGTGGAACGCCCCCATTGCAGTGGGGGAAGACTCATGTTTGTGCTGCTGTTGAGCGTATTGTTGTTGTACTACTAGTGCTTAGTGTTTTTTTAGTTGTTTTTCTTAGTTCATAGCTTAGATCTTATTACTGTTTTAGTTTTTAATTTTATCGTTTATCTGTAACTGGGATCCCACTGTGTACATGATTTCGTTCCACCACGTACTACATGGGGTGCGAATGACAAAGAACCTTGAATCCTTGAACCCTTGAACATGTGGGAGTGGAAGGTGATGAGGAAGAAGACGTTCTTGCAAAACAGGCAGTAAAATCTAAAAGTATTAACTATGAAATTCCATTAAATAAAGACGAATATAAAATTATGATAAATAGATATGTAAAGAAAAAAATAGCAGGAAAACTGGGACATACAGGAAGACGCTTACCGGTATATCTTCTTCTTCTTTCGGCATTTCCCTCTTCAGGGGTCGCCACAGCAAGTCATCCTCCTCCACCTCACTCTATCCTCTGCATCCTCTGTCCTCACTCCTCATGTCCTCTCTAACTGCATCCATATATCTCCTCTTTGGCCTCCCTCTTTGTCTTTTTCCTGGCAGCTGCATATCTAACATCCTTCTACCAATATAACCACTGTCCCTTCTCTGGACATGTCCAAACCATCTCAGTCTGGCCTCCCTAACTTTATCTCCCAGTTGTTCAACATGTGTTGTACCTCTGATGATATCATTCATAATCTTATCCATCCTTGTCACTCCTAAGGAGAACCTCAGCATCTTCATCTCTGCCACTTCCAGTTCTTTCTCCTGTCTTTTTGTCAATGACACCGTCTCCAGACCATACAATATACTGTAGCTGGACTCACCACTGTCTTGTTAATTTTTCCTTTGACCTTTGCTGACACCTTTATGTCACAAATCACTCCTGAAACTTTTCTCCATCCACTCCATCCTGCCTGGACTCTCTTTTTCACCTCTTTACCACATTTCCCATTTTGCTGGACAGTGGACCCCAAGTACTTGAAGTCCTGCACCTTTGTGACCTCTGCTCCTTGTAGCCTCACTGTTCCACTGGCCTCCCTCTCATTCACACACATGTACTCTGTCTTACTACGGCTGACTTTCATTCCTCTTCTTTCAAGTGAATACCTCCACCTCTCCAAGTTCTCTTCCACCTGTTCCCTGTTCTCACCACAGATCACAATGTCATCTGCAAACATCATAGTCCATGGGGATTCCTGCCTGACCTCATCTGTTAGTCGGTCCATCACCAGAGCAAACAAGAAGGGGCTCAGAGCCGATCCTTGATGCAATCCCACCTCCAACTTGAAGCTATCTGTCACTCCTACTGCACATATCACCACTGTCCTGCTGTCCTCAAACATGTCCTGTACCAGTCTAACATACTTTTCTGCCACTCCAGATTTCCTCATGCAATACCACACCTCCTCTCTTGTTAGAACATTACCATCTTTAATAAGCCTAATCTGTTGCACATCCTTTCCAGCCTGATCCCTCTGTCTAGTTTCCAGTCTCCCATACAACTCATTGTACGCCCTCAGCTTTGCCTTAGCTACTTCCTTCTTTGCTCTACGTCCCATCTCCTTATATTCCTGTCTCCTCTCTTCAGTCCTCTCACTGTCATATTTCTTCTTGGCTAATCTCTTCCTTTGAATGGTGTCCTGCACTTCACTATTCCACCACCAGGTTTCCTTATCATCCATTCTCTGTCCAGATGACACACCAAGTACCTTCCTACCTGTCTCTCTAATTACTGTTGCTGTAGTAGCCCAGTCACTTGGAAGCTCTTTCTTACCACCCAGAGCCTTTAACAGCTCGTCTCTGAATTTCTCACAACATTCTTCCTTCTTTAGCTTCCACCATTTGGTCTTCTTCTCTGATTTTACTCTTTTTCTCTTCTTCGCAACAACAGTCATTCTACACACAACCATCCGATGCTGTCTGGCCACGCTCTCCCCTGCCACAACCTTACAGTCTCCAATCTCCCTCAGGTTTCCTCTTCTACACAGAATGTAGTCAACCTGCGTACTCCTTCCTCCACTCTTATAGGTCACTCTATGTTCCTCCCGCTTTTGGAAATAAGTATTGACTATAGCCATTTCCATTCTCTTGGCAAAATCCACCACCATCTGTCCTCCCTGGTTTCTTTCCTTGACACCAAACCTACCCATCACTTCCTCATCCCCTCTGTTTTCCTTCACCAACATGTCCATTCAGGTCTGCTTCAATCACCACTCTTTCCTCCCTGGGAATACTCTCTATCACTTCATCCAAATCTTTCCAAAATTTATCTTTCTCCTCCCCATCACATCCAACCTGTGGAGCATAACCACTGACTGTTTAGCATCAGACCTTCTACTTCTACCTTCAGACACATCACCCTATCTGACACTCTCTTCACCCCTACTCCATTTCTCTTTCTATCCACACCATGGTAAAACAGTTTGAAACCTGCTCCAATACTGCGAGCCTTGCTGCCCTTCCACTTGGTCTCTTGGACACATAAAACATCTACCTTTCTTCTCTGCATCATGGTCAGCCAGCTCTCTACCTTTGCCTGTCATTGTCCCCACATTTAGAGTTGCAACCCTCAGTCCTACATTCTTCTCTTTCCTCCTCTCCCTCTGTCTCCTGACACGTTTCCCTCCTCTGGGTCTTTGACTAACAGTAGCACAATTTCCGCCGGCACCCTGTTTGTCGTTGTTAACCTGGGCCTTGATCGATCCTGTATTGTTTCACTTTGATGAACTAGTCTCGCATTATGGTTTTGGCAAAAGTGTTTTACATCGGATGCCATTCCTATCCTGACACAACCCTCACCATTTACCCGGTCTTGGGACCGGCACAAGAGATACACTGGCTTGTGCTCCCTAGTGGCGGTTTAAGACGCTTACCGGTATATAATATTCAGAAAATGTGCAGTCTCTCTGTCCTCTCTAGAGCAGGTCATGTGCAGCCTGAAACCATCTGGCTCCCCCTTCGATGTGGTCCCCCCTCGGCTTCTAAAGGAGGTTTTTCACACTCTAGGTCCCTCCATTCTCTCGATTGTAAATAGCAGTCTATCCTCGGGTGTGGTGCCAAAATCATTAAAACATGCTGCTGTTCAACCCCTCCTGAAAAAACCAAACCTCGACCCGTCAGTATTATCCAATTTCAGGCCTGTCTCCAGACTCCCATTTGTTTCTAAACTTCTAGAGAAAATAGTTGAGTCCCAACTAAAGTGCTTCCTGGAGGATCACGCTATCCCCGAGCTTTTCCAGTCTGGCTTCAAATCTCTCCACAGCACTGAGACTGCCCTACTGAAGGTTTTTAACGACATCTTTCTATCCACAGATACTGGTGACTCTGTGCTGCTTGTCCTATTGGACCTCACATCCGCTTTCGACACCATCGACCATGAGATCCTCATTGCTAGGTTGGAGCAGTGGGTGGGCATCTCAGGATCAGCCCTAAACTGGTTCAGATCCTACCTCTCTGACAGGTCTTTTTGTGTGTCCATCAATGATTTTACTTCTGCAGTGGCGGCTCTTAAATGGGGGGTTCCGCAGGGGTCCATCCTGGGTCCTCTCTTGTTCTCCTTATACCTGCTGCCACTCGGTGCTATTTTCCGGAAACACAATATACCTTTCCACTTCTACGCTGATGACTGTCAAATCTACTTCCCCCTAAGACAAAATGGTACAGGCTCTATTCAACCTCTGCTCGACTGCCTGGCTGACATCAGGGACTGGATGGCTTTAAATTTCTTAAGCTTCAATGATAAGAAGTCTGAAGCCATATTGTTCCTTCCCAATGACACAACCTCAAACCACTGCATTGACCTGTCTGCTCTACCCCTGTCCGAAAAACAAAAAGTCAAAAATCTGGGAGTGATAATGGATCCTTCCATGAAACTCAACAGTCATGTAAACATGATCGTCAAATCCTGTTTTTTCCAGCTGAGGCGTCTGTCTAAGCTGAAGCCCATATTATCCAAAAAGCACCTGGAGACAGTGATTCACGCATTCATTACATCTAGGCTCGATTACTGCAATTCACTTCTGTTTGGCGTCAGTCAAGCCACCATTGCACGATTACAACTGGTTCAGAACGCAGCTGCCCGATTTCTAACCAGCACACGCAAAAGAGAGCACATTACACCAGTCTTGGCCTCCCTTCACTGGCTACCGGTTCATCTTCGAATCCAATTCAAAATTCTCATGTATGTCTACAAATCGCTGAACAGTCTCGCCCCCGCCTATCTCTCGGATCTGATACACCCATATGTCCCTCCACGTGCTTTGAGGTCAGAGGATCAGGTACTCTTAATAGTTCCAGAAACTCGCCTTAAGCGCAGGGGTGACAGGGCGTTCTCTGTAGCAGGCCCAAGACTCTGGAACGAGTTACCGCTGCTCATCAAACAGGCCCCCTCCCTCTCGGTTTTCAAATCCCGGTTAAAAACTCACTACTACTCCATCGCTTTCAATGCCAGCTGATTTGTATTGGATCGTTTGATTTATGATCTGCAATGTTTTTATGTTTTTCGTGTTGTACTTCATTGTCTGTGTTGCCTGTTGCGTGTTTGTTTGTCCAGCACTTTGGTGTGGACTTGTTCCTGTTTAAAGTGCTTTATAAATAAAATGGTATGGTATGGTATGGTATAGAAAAAGGTAGAATGTACAAGGAAAGCAGGAAGAAACAGGAAACTAGAATCGTATCATAATAGGACGTACAGGACTTAATAAATCTCAAAGTAATTGGAAAACATGCAACAGGACTTTATGATGAATATAATATTCCTGAAACGGTTCAGCATGTTTTTATGGAATGTTCTGATTATGAATCAGAAAGAAGGCATTTCCAAAAATAAATAAATAGAATTAATATTACATTTACAATTAATATTTTTAGTAGTGATGTCAGTAAATTAAAATATATTTTTTCTTGAAAAATACAAACTTAATAGAGAGAAGTTAATTTAAATATTAAGTTGGCTTCACAGCAGTTTTTTCTTTCAGTTTATCTCCAGTTCACACTCCAGTCCAATAGGTGGCAGTAATGCACCTTTACAGTTGGTCTGCCAAGAAGAACGGAAGTGATTTCCTTCATTGTTGTTCAGTGTGTTCTCCATGTTCCGTGTTGACGAACTACAGTAATCGACGGTTACGTATTGTAACCCTAGATTCCATGAGTGTGGGCGTAGCCCTTTAAGCCACGCCTTTTGGGTTTACCCTGTGCTTTGCACCAACATTTGAAAACTTCTAGTCCACGCCCACCTGCTGTGGGCCCACGCCCTCGGTCCATAAGAACCCCTCTCGACCGAGGAACTGCTCCCAATGGCAAATAAATTTTTTCAGCCAAGGAGCCAATGGGGCTTCAAAGGCTTAAAGGGCTACGCCCACACTCATGGAATCTAGGGTTACAATACGTAACCGTCGTTCCATTTCCTGTGGGCGTAGCCCTTTAAGCCACGCCTTTTGGGTTAAAGGGCGGAGCATGATATGGTCCATGCCCCATTGGGTCTGACTGAACCATAACCAGTCCTGGCAACCGCCACACCAAAAGAGGCAAGCAGGTGAGCAATCATCTGATGATGAGAGAAAAGCTATTTAAAAAAATAGCACCCCTCAATAAGGACATAAACAACTGTGTCAGTTCATCAATGATTCTTATTGATAACGAAAATAAAGGATTCATTTTACAGCAACCCTGAGAACCGAATGTGTCAAGGAGGAGCTGGAAACGTCCTGTAGATAGAAACGGGTGAAAGGAGTGGCAGACGACCAGGAGGCCGCAGAACAGATATCCTGCACAGAGACGCCACTGAGTAAAACTGTGGAAGTCGCCATCCCTCGAGTAGAGTGAGCTCTAACACCGTCAGGAGGCTGTAGACCAGATGAAATGTAGGCCTGGGAAATAGCCTCACACAGCCAGTGTGACAACCGTTGAGAGGTCAAGGGTTGACCTTGAGAACACTCTCTGAAATGCACAAAGAGCCTATCAGATTTACGTGTCGCAGCTGTGCGATTCACATAACACCTGAGGGCTCGCACTGGGCAAAGTAAATGCAACTGCTCTTCCTCAGAGTTAGCATGAGGAGGAAGGCAAAGACCATCCAATGTGATGATCCTGGACCTGAATGAACTTGTGATAATCTTAGGTTCAAAACGCAGGATTTGGCCTGAGTTCAGCAGAACACCCATCTCCTTGAATCTTCAGGAAGGAAGGAGAGGCAGACAGGCCAGAGAGGTCGCTCACTCTTTTAGCTGATGACAATGCTAACAGTAGAGCTGTTTTGAGTGATAAGAGTTTTAAAGAAACCTCACTCAGAAGCTCAAAAGGATCCTTCGTTAAAGCATTTAACACAATAACTAGATCCCATTTAGGGGCCAAGGGACGAGAGACCGGCCTGAGACGGCGAGCACCCTTTAAAAAACGTTTCATCAGGGGATTATTGAACACAGTTCTGTCATTAAACCCCCTCATGACATGAAGAGATTGCAGCAGCATACGTTTTAACGGTGCTGAAGGCCAGGTTTCTGTCCAATAACAGTTGTAAGTATGAGAAAAATGTGGCCCAGATGACATGAACATGGGTCCAGTTGTTTTTCTAAGCACCAGCGCTGAAAAACAGCCCATTTTGATGCATAAACAGCGATTGTAGACTGCGCGCGTGAACCCTGAATGGTTCCAATGACCTCTTTAGAAAAACCCCAGGTTTTCTAAGCGTTGTCGTTCAGCATCCAAGCCCACAGATGCTGACCTAATTACTGGATGACTCCTTATTGCGCCCCCTGCCTGCAGGAGAGCATCGTCCCTCCAGGTGAGCTTCCAGGAGCGGTCTGCCAGCTGCTGCAGAACTGGGAACCATGGTGCGTTCATGCGCTCTGGAGCGATCAGAATTACTGATACTCCTTCTTCCCTCACTCTCTCCAGCAGTGCTGATAGTAGAGGGACCGGGGAAAACGCATAAATTAATGTTTTGGGCCATGGTTTGTGGGCCAATGCATCCACCCCTAGCGGGGGGGTGTCGAGGGGACTCAGGGAAAAAAACAGGGGACACTGAGTTTTCTCGCGTCGCCAACAAGTCCACTTCCGCCCTCCCGAACCTGGTCCAGATTTGGGACACCAGGTTCGGGTGTAACGTCCAGTCTCTGTCCAGAGGTCCCCCTCTCGACATGATGTCCGCCCCCCTGTTTAGAACACCTGGGATGTAAACAGCCCTCAGTGATCTGAGGTGAACGTGAGCCCAGCAGAGCAGCTCCCTGGCTGTGTTCAGGAGCTGCGCTGAGCGGACTCCGCCCTCGCGGTTTATATAAGCAGCAGCTGTTCTGTTGTCCGTGTGCACGAGGACATCCTGCTGTCGAAGCATGTGAACAAAGTGCCTCAGAACTTTGTGCACTGTTAATAATTCCAACACGTTGATGTGAAGAGACGTGCCGGGTGGCCACGTCCCGCCCACCGTCTGAGATTGGCATGTGCCCCCCCAACCGGAAAGAGACGCATCGGTGAAGACCGCCTTCCGTGACGTCACTTTGCCCAGGGGAACCCCTTCTGACAGAGTCCTGGGATTCCCCCAGAAAACAAGGTCCGTCCTCACTGAGGGAGGGATCGTGACTCGGCGTCTTTCGTGGCGTACAGGGTCTATTCTCTGGCGAATAAACCATCTCTGTAACTTCCGCATGTTCAATAACCCGAGTTTTAGAACAGCGTGATCCGCGGCCATCATCCCTAACAGCCGCATAATTGTGATCGCTGAAAACAGTTCTGTGGGGCTGGACACGCTGAAGGAGTGACGTCAGCGACTCCTTCCTCTGATCTGAGAGGCGAGCTCTCATGCTCACGGTGCAGAGACTCACGCCTAAATAAACTGTTTGTTGTGCTGGTGAAGTGGAGCTATTTTCCCAATTTATGGCAAAGCCCAATTGGGTCAAATGATTCACTAAGATCAGCGTCTGTTCTGCTGCTTCTGTCTTCGACCAAGACAGGAGCAATAGATCGTCGATGTAATAGATTACCCTCAGCCCCTGCGACCGCAGCGGGTTTAGGGCTGCATCGATGACCTTCGTGAAAGTTCTCGGGGCGAGCGCGTACCCGGAGGGGAGGCGCTTGAACTCGCAACAGGTTCCCTGAAAGGCGAACCTGAGGAATTTCCGGTGTTTCTTCACGATCGGTACATGGAAGTAAGCGTCTCGGAGATCGATTGTTACGAACCAGCCCCCTGACGTCACACACTCGAGCACACGTTTTATCGTCAACATATGAAATGGACGTTTGACAACGTATCTGTTGAAAGCCGACCAATCCAGAGTCGGTCTGAGACCTCCCGACTTCTTGGAGACCAGGAAATATTTTGAATAAAACCCGGTGCGCTCCTCGCCCAAGGGGACCCGGGAAATGACGTTCTTGGTCAGTAGTTCCTGCCCGGAGCCGGGGACGTGAGTTTCGTCCCCACGACCCCATTGAAACTGGGCGGTGTCCCTGCAAACTGCAGAGCGTAGCCGTTCAGAACCAGACCTCGTAACCAGCTGTTTAACGAGCAAGTCTGGAGCCAAGCTGCACTGTGGTTCGACAGCGGAGCAGCCATCACGTTCCTTCGCCTGAGACGAGATAGACTGGTCTCTATCGCCGCCATGCGGACAGAGTCCGCATTGGCCCAAGGGAGACCCGGCTGGAAAAGGGCGTTTGCTGAATGAGTCAGTGACTGTACCTGAAGCATGCTCGGATGGCGAGAGATACGACAAAGTCCTGGCCGGGACAGAAGTGTCCAGACCAGGCTCATGAAAATTAGCCTTTTTAAAGAAAGCAAAAGTGTGCCCGACTCGTTCGTGCTGTTCAGAGCTCTGAGCCTGAATCAGTCACGTGAGCGCGCTCCCCAGTTGAGTGGGGAGGCGGCGGGGGGCTCACAGGTGGGTCACGTAGCGCACGTACAGACCGGCTCTGTGATACATCTTGTGAGGAAACAGTCGACTGTTTTGTCATCTGAGTTCGGAGATGCGTTCACGAGCCTCGGAGAAAGGGCAACCATCGTGTTTGAACAAAGAACACTGTTTTCAAAAACAGAAACTTTATTTGCTTGAAACAAAAACACTGTGAAAAAACATCTCCCGCACACCGTCACTTCTTCCACTGGTCTTTCTTT
>JBBPBX010047869.1:12966-25976 GCA_038048925.1 Garcialebias charrua | reverse complement strand
TGACTCGTTAAGAAATTCCCACTGTGCTTTGTTAGATGTTGGCGGTGAGTCACCACCAAACACTGAGAGGTGTGACATGCTGGGGCTGACTGCTGCTGCCCTACATGTGGAGGAAGCAGGTGGTGAGAGCTTAAATGCCAACAACCAAGAGAGAAGAAAAATAAAACACAGCCATACATTAGCTGTTAAGGTCATTGTAATACTTTTTAAAAAGAACCCGACGACTAGCTGAAAGCCAAGAATGGGACTCATATTAATTGCTATTTGGTAATAAATTAATATAATACACGACATTTGGAACAAATTCATTCAGAGATGCCAAAAAGGTTTCGGTACAAGTGTCAACCTGTTCCTGAATTGGTGAAAATTACCGTAATTTCCAGACTATAAGCCTCTACTTTTTCACACGCTTTGAACGCCGTGGCTTATACAATGCTGCGGATAATTTATGGATTTTTTTTTGACAGACTAACGAGCTTCATGCTACAAAACATTTAGCTTTGTCACACCCAGACCCTCACATAGCTGCCCAATACACATCTCCCTTGTGGGGGTAGCGATCAATGACTTCCTGGTAGACTACCGGTACTTAAAAAAAAAAAATCAGCCATGCCACAGGCACTGTTCAGAAAACAAACATTTACTGTATTTATGCGTGTTACCGGTACGCATTTAATTAAACGTTTAAAAAAAAATCTGTGTAAATATCTTGTGTTACAATGTGAACACCTGCAGCTTGTAGGCAAGTGCGGCCTATTTATGTAAAACGTTAAATTTTCTTTTTAAATTTAGTGGGCGTGGCTTATATTCAGGCGCATTCAATAGTCCAGAAATTACAGTAAGTGAAACAAAGTGTTTAGTTGCACAAGTTCGGCTAAATTAGCTTCTATAAAACCTGAATACAGTATTGCCTTTTTTTTTTAAAATAATGAAGTTATTGCTAGGAATTCTATCAGAAAGTTAACTTCGAACAAGGTCTTTGGGACAACTTTTGACTGGAAAACACTGGAGACAAATAAGGTGATCCAGTCGAGATTCAATGAAGTGCTTAATTTTAAATTAATTAAAAAAACTGAATTGTATTACTATTAATTTTAGCCTCGTGTGGTCAACTGTCTCTAAAAAGCAAGTGAAGCTGCTAGCAAAGATAATTATTGTCCTTTTCATTTTAAATAGGCTACCTGAGGCCAATCTTTAAGTACAATGGGCAAAAATAACAATGGGAAGAAAAAAGAAGTCTATTCTTGGAAAAAGGCAACATGAGTAGACTAAATTAATTTACGATTCACATATAGTTGCACTGTTTGGCAGAGGTTCACGACTAAGTACAGTACTGTACTGTATAAGTAAATATATTTCTATTGATGACGGCAAGCAGCCATAACATTTACTAAAATACCCACATCAGAAAAGTAAAAACTGCTAATAAAGACATTTGGTCAGGGAGGCATGTGCAACATGGTTTTATTGTGAAACTGGTAATTAAGACATGAACTTGATTAATGCCGTATCAAATCCCAATCTCGGCTGTAGTAAAGTGCAGGTTCAAATCAAGTTGCCCTGGGTGTCCTGTACAATTCCTGCCTGGTTTTGAACTGCAAAACAAAACCCTACAAATGATGAAAAGCCCTTTTTGTTCACCCCACACGTCTAAAGCCAATTGTGCAAACATGATAAACACAAAGCTTTACTATTCTCGAGCCGTCTCTCCTCAAACTCCTGTAGAGTTGTGTAAGATGAACCGAGCTTTTCCAGCCGTTGTTTGTGGAGTCTAGTTGTGAAAAGGTCCGCTGCAGCGATTAGTTGCTGCTGCGCATGCACAGCGGGCAAACGTTGGCAAGCCACCAAGACAATTTATTTTCAAATGGGATTTTTAAAGACCAATCAAAAGCTCAGCCATTTATGAACAATAGGAGGTCACTTTTGTGCACAAGCTCTTCAAGAAGCTGTGGACAGTTTGGCCGCTGTGCTTTTTGTAGTGGCAGTCATGTGCAATATGGAATCATCATGAGCACCACGACACTAAATTCCTGTCCTCAATTTGTGTAAGCTCATAAAAAAAAAAAACAATGCAACACACTTGTTCACTCATGCAACCAGTCATTTGAAATTCATTCGCCCATCTTCCAACATCAGTGTAATGGTCTGCACCCACCTCTACCTACGGAGCAGGTGGGTACCAGAGGAAGTGGTAGCGATGAGGTAAACACAAATGACAAAGCAAACTCATGAGATATTGCACAGACAAGTGCCGGCACAGAATGCAACAGTCTCTTTCCAACAGCCCAGCCTGTGCATAGGAAGAATAAAGCACTTATGGTGTTTGCACACATCAACCTCCGTCTTGTAAAGCTTTGTTACATAATGAAGTGGGAAACGAGTCGAGAATCTACTCCACTTGGCAGATATTCAGACGTGTATGACCAAATAAAAAGAAAATAACCTACATGTTGTAAAAATACAATAACATAAACCTAATGATGACTAAGGAAGAGATCAAAGTTGTTGGCAACTGTGAGGGGACAACTAAAAATAAAAAATAAACTATAATAACCTGAAGTCCCAGCATTTGCAGAAATACCTGGCGGCGGCTCAGACAAGAGAAAAGCAGGCAATGCTGAGACTGGGTTAGAGCCAGCATGGAGAAAAATCTCTCAAGTTTCATTCAATAAATAGCATAGTGGAATATGAAAAAATAGATCATTTCCCCTCAAGCAAAATCATGCGAATCCTTCAGTTCATCCAGAGATTCAACAGTTTGCCATGTTGCACCATGTTTCCAATACATCCCCATGGATCAGTCAGAGCTGTGGCCCTGTCACAGAAGGTCACTCGTTCCTCCGGTCATGTTTTCAGTTCATCTTGGTTAAATAAGTCTACTTTTGTGCACGCATTTTTTTCCCAAGTTTATTTTCTCCAAATAGTCCAGATAAAAAAAAAATAAAAAAAAAATCACATTAACGGTCTCTGCGCTTCTTGAACTTCCCGTGGGTCAAGCACTGAATGTTAAAGCTCCTCAACGTTGTCCCGTCAACTCGGTGGAATCACACTCCTGTGCCTCGTTTCATCCGTCCGATTTACAATCACTATCTGTGGAGCAAAACGAAGGCTTCTAGCTTCTCGGGAATGTTTCCCCGGTAGTCGAGGCTGTGCTTGATGATGACCCTGGCAGCGAGGCACTGCAGCGTGGTGTGGTTAATGGGCTGGATGACGTTCCTGGCCAGCTCCTTCTCGTCCAGGAGGTCGCAGGCAGTTTGTTGGAAGGCGTTGGTGCTGTCAAAGTGAGTCCCGAAGGAGATCAGCAGGTTCATAATGTCGGGGTGACCGTTGGATGCAGCTATGTGGAGAGGACTGATGGGAACAAATGAACAATAAAGAAACGGTCAAAAACTATAATTGGTTCATGAAACCTGCTGAATTAAAAAGAACAGTTAAAGAGTAAAAAAACAAACCTGTTGTCATCTTCATCTCTGCTGTCGACGTCTGCCCCACACTCGAGAAGAACTGATGCCACAGTGAGCGAGGGGAACTTGCAGACGGGGTAGCGGCCCACACAGGTGGTGTTGCGGTCTACTGCCAGGTGGAGGGGACTGTAGCCATTCTTCCCACACGGATGGAGCTTCAGGAATCTGAAAGTGTTAAAAGATGGAAAATTTTCTGACACAGATCAGCCACAAGGTGACAAATGTGTTGACGCAAGAGTTCTGGTGAGACTTTTAGCTTCTCTCCAATGGCTCCCTGTGAAACTGGATAGTTTAAATTTAACAAGTTTAGTCAGGTCCTCTGGACGAGTTCTTCTTGAAACATTTTGTTTTTAGCCCTAAAGACTTCTTACTTAGTTTCTGTAGTGCAGTCTGTAAGTTGTCTAAAAATATATTTTTAACATATTTCTTCACTCTGTCACTATCTCCTGACAGGCTGATGTTAGACAAAGTAATCTCTGAAAAAAAACTATAGTCCCCTTGCTTCTCCAGGTGGTAAATAAGAATTTCTAAAAAGCCACAGTGACCCGCCGTTAACCAGCCAATAAAAACAGAGCTTCTCACTTCTCACGCTCCTAACCCACGCCCCCCCCCGTCCCAGCCCGCAGCGGCCGCGCAGGTTCTCGTTGAAATAATTGCAAAGCGATGCAAAACTGTTTTGTATGTGACACAAATGTATTAAATTCCCCTTCTTCATCCCTGATCTGGACTTTTCTTTTGTTTTTTTGCCAAAAGTCAAGTGATCGCTTCATCCTCCGCAGCTGAGTCCATGAATGAATTGAGGAAATGAATGAATTTGTCACGAGCAAATTAAACTCGGGTTCAACGTGGCTGCGCGCGGCTCTGCAGATTTCATGGTGTTCTGGTGTGCTGGACCAGCGCTCCCTGTTTTTATTTTATTTTTTAGAACGTTTTATTAACATATAATCACAGAACTTCGCAGCTGCTGACAGGAAATGTAGTGGAGGCGGAGCATTCGGAAGCAGAGCTGAATTTCACAGACAGCAAGGTGGAGCTGAGCCATATATGGCTCTGAGTGGAGAGGGACCAGAATGCTTTCCGAGATGAAAATTTTCCTAAGTGCTGCGTTCTACCAAAAACTGCAGACTGAACCTTTAAGTCTAAGAAGTTGCAAGCAAACTCAGTCTTATAAACAGCTCCTTCACATATGGCGCTTTGCCACTACCTCAACTCCAATCGGTTCCACCCCACACCGCACCAGTTACAAGCATGGCCACTGCAGGTAACCACCCCCACTCAACCCAGATTACAGGACCACCTTGTTCGTGGTTCCAAGTGGACTGCCTCGAGGTGACACTTTTGATGTAAGCAGACAGCAGCCATTGACTGACCAGCAGAATTACATCCATTTTCTGCATGTACAGAAAGATATTGAAGATAATGGTGCAGCATGGCTACACTGACTTATAAACTGTGCTGGGATAAGATAAAGAAATTCAAGTCAGATTATAGGGCGATTAAGGACTACAACGGACGGAGTGGCTCAAATACAATGACCAGTTATGATACCATCACCCACTTTACATTGAAAATCCCACACAGAGAAAGGGAAAACAAGTCAAAGTAGCAAATCCCCTACATGACTGCAAGTACTGGTCTGTGTGTGGGGGGTTTATTTCAGTTTCCAAATGTCCTCCTTCAGAAACAGACTTCACAAGCTATGTTTACATGGGCAAAATTCTGTGACCGGATTGAAATGTGTTCCGATTGCATAATTAGATAGTACCCTTTACATGGGCACAATCCGTTCATGACGAGCGTTTACATGCGGCAGGCTTTTATTCTGATCAGAAGTTCTGACATGCGCAGAGTGGTACACTCCCCTAAAAAATAAAAAAAAAACACAGAAGAAGAAGTTACTTCCGGGACGGAAGTAAACAGACGCGCAAAAAATGGACCCGCGCCAGATTGTAATGACGGCGATGGAGTTGTTACTGCACTTCCGGATTGAGCTACAGGCAAGCAACGCATGCTTTTAGTCTTTTTTATTCGTAGTATGAGAGCGCAGGAAAATAAAACACGTAGGGGAGGGGTGCGCAGCGCACATGTGCAGTCAGGACAGTTTTCCACAGTCCGATAAAAGGAACAGATCAAGTGTTTACATGCACACCGATCGGGTTACGGATCGGCGTAAACCACCCGTTTCGTTCGGATCATAAATTAGGTCGGATCACGCCGAATACACAAAAAAATAACCCAAACGGGGAGTTTACATGACGCACTTTTGTTCCGAACGGCCGTTTGATCCGATTACTTATGTCCATGTAAACATAGCTACAGTCCAAGAAAGCCAACAGGTCATCTTTTAAATCTTCTCATGTGATTTTTTAGATATTTATGCTTAGGGTTGATGTAATCTGTGAAATGTTGGACTTCCTGAAATTTAATTTTAACCCAGGTGTCATCAACATACCTGAACAAATGGCTCAGTGGTGTCTGAAAAGGATGCCAAGCAGGGCTGGAGATATATATATTACATATATATATATATATATATATATATATATATATATATATAGGTGAACGATTAATCGCATTTGCGATTATCTCGCGATATGTTAAAACGCGATTCTCTAATCGCACGGGCTGCGATTTGACTGGTCACGTGACTTGGTAGTGAACCGCTCTGGCCGCGCGCAGCTCTGAATGGAGCAAGGAGGAGACTGCGCTCCAACACTGTTGCTTCAGGCTCGACAGAAGTCATAAAAGTTATAAATTCAGGTAAGTTAGCTTGTGTAAACGTGAATCTGAGCTTAGAGGCTGAAACACCGAGACCGCGAGCTGGTCACGTGACTTAGTAGTGGCCGCGCCGAGCAGCAGGAGCTCAGCTGAGCGAGCAAAACAGAGCAGGGCGGAGGAGGAGACTGTGCTCCAACACTGTTGCTTCAGGCTCGACAGAAGTCATAAAAGTTATAAATTCAGGTAAGTTAGCTCATTTAAACGTGTATCTGAGCTTAGACGCTGAGACACCGAGACTGAGCGCGAGCTGGTCATGTGACCGCCGGGTCTGTTTTGACGGTGCCCGGTTAGCAGCTAGCTCAGCAAGCTAACGTTCTGCGTGAAAAAGCGCATTAATTATCTGATTTAAAAAAAAAACAGTTGTGTCGTTAGTGATATGAATTAATACAGAACCAGTAAAAATAATGAATTAATACAGAACCAGTAAAAATAATCGCATTTTAAATCGCAATCGCAATTTATAGAAAAATAATCGCAATTAGATTATTTTCCAAAATCGTTCAGCCCTAATATATATACATAAATATATATATATATATATATACATATATATATACATACATACATATATATACATATATATACATACATACATACTGTGTATTTTTTCCTCCCCCGTAAAGTAATAAAAAAAGGCGTTCAATACAGAAACAACTGGACCAGGGGTCACCAACACAGTGCCCGCGGGCACCCGGCCGCCCCCAAGGACCATTTGAGGTGCCCGCGGACCTGTTCTAAAAATAGCACAATTCAATACTAAGCTGCATTTAAAATTTCATTTTATTCAGTTGTTATTCATTTTTTGTATTTAGATATATATATATATATTTTTTTAAATGTCTATCTTAAAAATATGTTTATTATACATTTTTTGTGAGATTAACCTGATGCATCTTCATATGATTATCATGATTCATTAAAGGTGCAGTCTGCAGTTTTTGTAGAACGCAGCACTTAGAAACATTTTCAACAGGGAAAGCATTCTGGTCCCTCCTCCTCAGAGCCATATATAGCTCTGCTCCCCCTTGCTCTCGCTAAAATTCAGCTCTGCCTCCTTAGCTCCGCCTCCACTACATGTCCTGTGGCAGCCGCTACGAAGTTCTGTGTTTATATGTTAATAAAACGTTCTAAAAAATAAAATAAAAACATGGAGTGCTGGTCCAGCACACCAGGAAATCTGCTGAGCCTCACACAGCCACGCTGAATGGTAAATGGAGCTTACTTATATAACGCCTTCCAGCCCCTTATGAGGGGGCCCCAAAGCGCTTTACAGCACCAGCCATCCACCCATTCATACACACATTCATACAGCGGTAGCAGTAGTATGCCATGCAAGGCGCCAGCCAGTCCTACCGGGAGCAACTTGCCGAGGGACACAACGACACATGGTGTGGGAACTCTGGATTCGAACCACCAACCTTCCGATCGGGGGACGACTGCCATTACCACTACGCCACGGCCGCCCCTCCCCGCCCCGTTGAACCCGTGTTTAATTCGCTTGTGACAAATTCATTCATTTCCTCATTGTTTCAGTCATGGAGTCAGCAGAGGTGGAAGCGATCACTTGACTTTTGGCAAAAAAACAGAATAAAAGTCCAGATCAAGTATGAAGAAGGGGAATTTAATACATTTGTGTCACATACAAAACAGTTTTGCATCGCTTTGCAATTATTTCAACGAGAACCTGCGCAGCCGCTGGGGCTGGGACAGGCGGGGGCGTGGGTTAGGAGCGTGAGAAGTGAGAAGCTCTGTTTTTATTGGCTGGTTAACGGCGGGTCACTGTGGCTTTTTAGAAATGCTTTTAGTAACACCTGGAGAAGCAAGGGGAATACTGTATAGTTTTTTCAGAGATTACTTTGTCTAACATCAGTCTGTCAGGAGATAGTGACAGAGTGAAGAAATATGTTAAAAATATATTTTTAGAAAACTTACAGACTGCACTACAGAAACTGCAGACTGCACCTTTAATAATGTATAATTAAGAGGCAAACTGAGCAAATTTGTTATTTCCATAGAGTTTATCAAACTGGTACCCTTCATATGACTCCGTACCAGAGGTGGGGCCAAGTCACTGTGTTGCAAGTCCGAGTCAAGTCTCAAGTCTTTGACCTCAAGTCCTAGTCAAGTCTCAAGTCAAGACTGTCCAAGTCAAGTCAAGACAGGCAAAAGTCGAGTCAAGTCTCAAGTCAGGAACTTTTAATTTCAAGTCATTTCGAGTCGTCCCCCCCCCTTTTTTTAATCATTTGCAATTATACATAAAATGTAAATAATAGACCATTTGTTCTTTTTAATATCTGTATTTATCTCAAATGATAGAACGTGCAGCTGAACACAACGTATAAAAAACATTTTTAAATTGGACCTCTTTTTTCCACAGTTCTGTTAATCTTAACATTCAATGAAAAAGATGAAAATGCTGACATTTCCACAGCACAACACGAAGTTAGCTAAAGTCAACTATCTCACAGCAAAAGAAAAGTGCTACCTACCGATCTTTGTGAAGCTTCAAATGCCGGACAAAGTTGGACGTCGTGGAATCTCCATCAGATATTTTCTTATTGCATGTTTTACAAGTTGCAGTTCGTTTTTTATTTGAATGTTCATAACCTATGTACCCAAAAGAAATTACTTGTGGAAGCATATTGGAGTGCTTATTTCGTCTTTAGTTCCCTCAGCCCTGTAGCCTTGCCTTGTTTTTTTCAAATGTCTAAATCCTTTTAATTTAATTGGTTGTGCTGCAGCTACGCACACACATACATACGGAGTGTGGAAAAACAGATGCCCGGTCTGCGCCTGACTGTTAATACGGAATGAGTGAAATTAATTAATGGGGCCACTTTATAACATGTTTTAAATTTTTGACGACTAAAATATCAAGTCTTTTCAAGTAAACAGCTTCAAGTCAAGTCAAGTCCCAAGTCAATGGCGTGCAAGTCAAAGTCAAGTCCGAGTCTTTCAGCATTTTTTCAAGTCAAGTCTCAAGTCGTGATTTTAATGACTCGAGTCTGACTCAAGTCCAAGTCATGTGACTCGAGTCCCCACCTCTGCTCCGTACCCACGAAGTAGCTCTCAGTTTCAAAAAGGTTGGTGACCCCTGAACTGGACTTTATTTGTAACAGAGGACGTTTCGCTTCTCATCCGAGGAGCTTTCTCGATTCAAAGAGCAGAGTGTGTGAGTAAGGTTTTAAAGGCTGAGGCCTTGTACACATGTAGCCAGATATCAGTAAAACCGAGTAGTTTATCATGCGGTTTGGCCTTTCATCCACACGTGAACTCCGGTTGATGCAACTATAAACGAATAAGAACAAAAACTCCTAACAAAGTGGAGATTTGAGAATTCTCCGCTTTCGGGTTTGCAAGTGGACTTTCAGAACCGGAGATTTGCGTATTTCTGCGACAGCTGGTGCAGCGCTGACGTCACATAATGCTCTAAAAAAATAGTGCTAAAATGTCAACATACCTGCTCTGACATGGTTCCCAGTTGACATTTTCTTGCGTTTTATTAACTTTGTACTCCAACATGGTATTTAATAGTAGTTCAATCTCGCGGTCTGTCCACACAAACGAACCCCCAGGCGCCATGATTCAATAATAACAGGAAGTTGTGGTTGCTAAGGGTTGCGATTGGCTGATATTCGTTTCACCTTTGCACTACACTGCCACCTATGGGTTGGGCATATTCTTTACAACGCTCTGTGGTGAAAATCAACGGGTACATGTAGACAATCATTTTCTATATCCGAACATGTATGTACGGAGATATTTTTTTTGCGCAGATATTCGTTTTTCAAACACCTGGCTACGTGTGTACAAGGCCTGAGATAAGATACAACATACCTATGTAAATTGACAAATCACACCTCACACCTTAACAGTAAAGGTTTCTCTTAAGGTCTTTGTTAGTCTAATTCACAGACGAGGCTCCTCTGTTCCCATCAGGTGTGAAAATCGTCTGGGAATCAGTCCTAAAGCTCAAATCCAGCTACTTCTCTGACATCATCAGTTCCAGTGTTGGCAATTCAAAGACATTGTTCTCTCTCCTTCACCGTTCTGTCTTATCTCTCAACTCTACCCTCTCACGTGGTTTCCACAGAATTTTGCAACTCCCTGATGTCATATTTCAATGAAAAGATCATTTCAAATCATAAACACCTTGGACCAAATACTGCCCCCAGCATCCTTGTTGAACTCCCCCCTCCCTTTCTCTGTCTTCTCCCTCCCCTCTGCTGATGACATTGCTGACATTATCAGCAAGTCTATGTCCTCATCCTGTCAATTTGATCCATTTCCCACAGTTCTTGTTAAATCCTGTCTCCCGTCTCTGCTCCCTATCATCACTAATATCATCCACTCCTCCCTAACCTCTGGCATTGTTCCCACAGCCTTCAAATCTGCTGCCATCACCCCCATCATCAAGAAACCAGGTCTTGACTTTACCAACTTCAGTAATCTTCGTCCGATCTCCAATCTGCCCTTTATTTCCAAGGTTCTTGAAAAAGTTGTTTCTAGTCAACTTCACTCACACCTGTCCAACAATAATATTTATGAAGAGTTTCAATCAGGTTTTCGCCCCCACCATAGCACCGAAACAGCTCTAATAAAAATTACTAACGACCTTCTTCTTGCTGCGGACTCTGGTCTTCTGTCCATCTTCATTCTTCTTAAGGTCTGCCTTCGACACCATCTGTTATTCTATCCTCCTCAACAGACTAACCTCCATTGGCATCTCAGTCGTTAGACTGGTTCAACTCTTGTCAACTCTTGTCTCTCCAACCGCACTCAATTCATTCAGATTAAATCCTTCCGTTCCCAGTCCTCCCCCGTCTCCACGGGCATCCCCCAAGGCTCTGTCCTTGGACCCCTCCTCTTCATCATTTACCTCCTACCTCTAGGTCACATCTTCCGGAAATACGGCATAGTCATTTCCACTGCTATGCTGATGACACACAGCTCTACTTGTCTACAAAACCAAACTCCACACACCCACCATCCATTCTCACCAACTGTCTCATTGAGCTAAATCACTGGTTTTCTAACAATTTCCTTCAACTAAACAGTAACAAAAATCATTCTCGTTGGTACCAAAAACTCCATTTCAAAATTGGAACATCTTCTCACGCCCCTTAACAACGCTCTGCTATCCCCCTCCCCTCAGGTCAAAAGTCTCTGTGTCATTCTCAACACCACTCTCTCCTTCACTTCACACATCACCAATATTACTCGGCCTGCCTATTTCCACCTCCGAAATATTAATAGTCTCTGTCCTTCTCACACCCCGTTTGTGCACAAGCCATCCTTGTGCACAGTCTTGTGACTTCCCGTATCGACTATTGCAACACCCTTCTATGGCCTCCCTAACAAATCTCTCCACAAGCTACAGATGGTCCAGAACTCAGCTGCCCATGTCATCACTCAAACCTCCTCCTATAACCACATCACTTCGGTCCTGCAACAGCTGCACTGGCTCCCGGTTAAATCATGCATAGTCTTCAAAATTCTACTTCTCACGTTCAAAGCTATCCACAACCTTGCCCCTCCTTATCTATCCGACCTCCTACAAATCTCCATCCCATCACGCTCTCTCAGATCCTCCTCTTCGCTACACCTCCATGTACCCTCTGCCCGCCTCTCCACCATGGGGAGCAGGGCCTTCACCTGCTCTGCCCCTCACCTCTGGAACGCTCTACCGCCAGACCTTCGAAACACCACCTCCCTTTCTCTGTTCAAGACTGGTCTGAAAACACATCTCTTTAGACTAGCTTATCGTTAATTTTACTAAATGTATTTTAAATTATTTTGTATTTTATATTCTTTATGTATTTTATATTTCAATTTGTTATTGCTGATGTTTGAACTTTGTTTGTTTGTCAAGTGTTCTTGGGTGTCCTGAAAGGCGCTTTTAAATAAAATGATTACTGTACAATACTATTACAGTATTATTATACGTGTTTGAGAGTTAGAATCTGATACCTGTTCCCCTGTTAAGAGAAGGCCTTTCTCTCTTAACATAAACAGCTTCCTTCACACCCCTCTCAAACCACTTGTGTTCTCTGTCCAAAATGTGTACATTCTGGTCCTCAAATGAGTATCCCTTGTCGGTGAGGTGGAAGTGAACAGCTGAGGAGCACTGGACTGCGTACACTACACCACTCTGTTTGTGTGTGGGTGTTTTATCCTTAGGGTGCACCAGCCTCTGTCTGAGAGCCCTGCTGGGTTTGAAATGTACTGGGATGTTGAGTTTGTTGAAAATCCTTCTGAAATTCTTTGATACTCCAGCCACATAAGGGATGGCAATGTTTTTTTGTATGTTCTCCTTTTTCTGTTTATTATTGTGTTTTGTAGATTTCCTCGCTGACTTGACAAAGGCCCAGTTAGGATATCCACATGTTTGGAGAGATTTTTCAATGTGTTTCTGTTCCTTTTCCTTCCCTTCTGTCTTCGTGGGGTTGTGTTCGGCCCAATGCTGTAAAGTTCTGATGACAGAAAGTTTGTGTTCCAGTGGATGGTGAGAGTCAAACAGAAGATACTGGTCTGTGTAGGTTGGTTTTCTGTAAACTTCAATGTTGAGGCTGTCCTCTCTTTCCATGTAAATCAAACAGTCCAAAAAAGGCAGCTTGTTATCGTTTGCATCCTCTCTGGTGAACTTGTTGTTGTCGACCGAGTTAATGTGTCTGGTGAACGCTTCCACTTCCTTGGTTTGGATTTTGTCATCCCTTATGTGGATGAAAAAACGCTGATCTTACTTCAAATCTGCCCAAATTATCCCCA
>JBBPBX010047869.1:0-12709 GCA_038048925.1 Garcialebias charrua | reverse complement strand
CACCCAAAGCAGTTTTGACCTGCACATTCAGAATGAAAACCGCACACCTGGTGGTAAACCTCAGCTATGTTTACATGCGCAAAATGTTTTGACCAGATTGAAATGTTTTCAGATTAAATAATTAAAATGCAACGTTTACATGAGCACAATCTGTTCACGACAGGCGTTTACATGCAGCAGGCTTTTTTCTAACAGAAGTACGGTACCGACACGCGCAGAGTGGGAAACTCTCCTTAAAAAAACACAGAAGTAGTTCTACTTCCGGGATGAACATAAACAAACCTGAGCACCCAAAATGGACCCGCGCCAGGTTTTAATAACAGTGGAGACGTTACTGCACTCCCTGACTGAGCTACAGGTAATACAGATCATCTGGAGCTCTTTCAAAGTTTCTAGTAGAAATGTCGATCACCGACCAGTTTTGCTTCCCCGACATGCCAATATTATTAGCATCTAGCCAGGCGGAAATGACAAAGTCACACATGCGCTGTCAGGTCAGTTTTCCACAATCAGAAAATAATGAACAGATCAAGCGTTTACATGCACACCGTTCGATGACCGTTCAATTGATATGATTACAGTACTTATGTCCATGTAAACATAGTTTATGTTTACATGGACATAAGTAATCAGATTAAATGGCCATTTGGAATAAAACTGTCATGTAAATGCTCGTCTTGAACAGTTGGTGCCCATGTAAATGATACATTTGAATTATTTAATCTGAAAACATTTCAATCCGGTCAAATAATTTTGCGCATCTAAACATAGCTAATCTGGCAACACTAGTAAAGTGCCGTACTGCGTGCTGTGCGATGGGAGATTTTTCTCTCCAGACATCGACAGAGCCTTGCTGTTTGAGCTTCTGCTTGAGCTTTACTGGTTTACTGGCAAGTTATGTAGGGGAAACACTGCACACCATGGTAAAACAGTTTGAACCCTGCTCCAATGCTGTGAGCCTTGCTGCCCTTCCACTTAGTCTCTTGGACACATAAAACATCTACCTTTCTTCTCTACATCATGTCAGCCAGCTCTCTACCATTGCCTGTCATTGTCCCCACATTTAGAGTTGCAACCCTCAGTCCTATATTCTTCACTTTCCTCTTCTCTCTCTGTCTCCTGACACGTTTCCCTCCTTGGGGTCTTCAACTAACAGCAGCACAATTTTCGCCGGCACCCTGTTTGTCAACAGCACTAGTCTGGTGGCGGTCATTGTTAACCCGGGCATCGACCGATCCGGTATGTTTGTTAACGTTACTGCAACTTAATATGTACATTGCACGGTTAGTTAAATTAGGATCCCTATAACACTAACTTTAAGATATTAGTGTGTAGCTTTATTTTATGGCCATCTATGTAGCTAGCTAAAGTTAACTAAAGATCGACAGTAACAGATAAAACTTAGCTTGTAAAAATGTGCTCATCCATCAGGTCTACTGGTTAAACAGTTCACCTAATGCTCACTGTTTATATTCTCCTCACAGGAGCCTCTGACCCTGATGTAAAGAGGACAAGGCTAGTCCTTGTCAGTAAACTTTTTTGTTGTAAGGTCTTGAACTTGACATGCTGTGCCAAGCAGGCCTTTTCTGTGAAATCCATCACCCTCTGGATCGGGGTCTGATCTATAATTTTGCGGTCGCACCAAGAATAACTCAACTCATTCATTTTATATTAAAGATCCTACTGTTCAATATATTCTCAACTGAGCACTTCACTTTAATATTACAGGTTTACTTGTGACTCTTATTTCTTTTTTTAATGGAACGGGAGGCAGATTTTTCAGTTAACCTTTCTTGTGGAACCAACTCTCAGTTTCTGACTGAGGCTGACATGCCTTCTACTTTTTGATAAATCTGTTAAAGTTAGGGTTGGCTTGGGCTTCCTGAAGTATCTCTTGTTCTTCTGATATAGGCTTAGACTGCTGGAGAACAAAATTACCACATTGCCTCACTCGGCTCCCATCATTACTACGCTCCATAATTGTATTTGTGATTACTGCCAACATTAACCCTGTGTTTATTGCTCCATAAAAACTAAACCTGGACCACTTGCTGTTTGTCTCTCAGTCTAAAACCACATTTGGTTGCCCTTTCTGACATTCTACTGAAGTTTCTTCCCGTCATTCCTTTCCACTGTCACCACCATGCAAGCTCAGGATGGAGGATAGCTTCCTTAGAGAATACAGGTAGTCCGCGACTTACGACGCCCCCGACTTACGACGTTTCAGACTTACGAATATGCATCTAATAAATAAATGTACAGTACTGTACAGTTACCAAGCACTTAGCCTATCCTAACATACCGTATTCGTCGGTGTATAATACGCAGGGTTTTTTTGCTCCTTTGAATGTCCTGCGTATTATACACCGAAGCGTATTATCTATGGATTTTTTCCCATATTTTTAGACTCATTTTTCACTCTGATTCTTCGTTTTTCATTTTGGGCAAAAATGGTGCAGTACCAGTTTCGGCCACTACGGGCAGCAGCAGAGGACTCGGAGAGCAAAGAGGAAGAGGAGGGCCACTTCCAGACGTTTCTAGCTCATGTGTCCGAAAAAAGCCTCCTCTGGTCGGACTGACTGTCGCTGCCCGCCCCCTGCTCTGGATTTAGCTGCATTTAGCTGTGAGGTTCGCTGTTTTTGTTTGCAAGATACCGTAACTCATAAACCACACCGCGGATTTTTAAATCCAGCTGATTTCACATTTGGTTAAGCTCAGGAGCCCGTGTGCTATAAAGTCAGCTAAGAAATATATTTTTTAAGCGTTTATTTAGCTAAATTTAAAGAAAGAAAGCGTCCGAACCGCCTGTTTGCAAATCGGCAAACTATTTTTTTTAATCCAGCTCAGACCAGTTGATTTCACATTTGGTTAAGCTCAGGAGACCGTGTGCTATAAAGTCAGCTAAGAAATATATTTTTTTAAGCGTTTATTTAGCTAAATTTAAAGAAAGAAAGCGTCCGAACCGCCTGTATGGAAATCGGCGAACTATTTATTTAAATCCAGCTCAGACCAGCTGATTTCACATTTGGTTAAGCTTAGGAGGCCGTGTGCTATAAAGTCAGCTAAGAAATGTATTTTTTCTCGCAAAGAAATAATAGTTTTTACCGTGTTTCCTTGTGAAGTTGTTCATACTCGCTCGCTTCTGTCGCCGCCATTTTAAGCAGGGCAAATGATGCGCATTAAACACTGAAGCGTATTATGTACGTTTTTTTCTGGTTTATTTCCAATAATTGGTCAAAGCGTATTATAGACCGGAGCGTATAATACAACGGCGAATACGGTAGTTAAGGAGTGAGTTGAATTGTCTCCCTCCTCCCTAGCAGGCTCCATTCAGATAAAGGGAGCTAGCTCCCTTTATGTGAAAGGGAGACAATTCATCTCACTCCATCTTTAAAAACTGTATTACGATAGGCTAAGTGCTTGGTGACTGTACAGTACATCTATTTGTATTTATAAAAAATAAAAATAAAGTTTTTTTTGTGATCCTACTAACAAATTTTTGACTTACAAACGGCCCATAGGTACGGAACTCGCTCGTAAGTCGGGGACTACCTGTATCCTGATGCTTGCTCAATAATCCAGGTAGATAAATCTCTCAAACGTGGAAAGCCAAAGGAAGCAACTTTGTGAAGAAAACCCACCCGTCTATGAAACAGATGGCAGCCTCCATATGCAATTGTTCCCCTCTTATAGTGCTGTTATTGCAAGTATCACTCAGCTCTCTGTGAATAGCAAGCAGCCATCAGGGCACTACTGATCCTCCTTTAAATTTTAACAAGTTTTTGGTTTCACCAGTAAACTGGTTGATCCACTAGGCATGCAAAAAGGTAATAGAGAAATGTTTCAACAAAGTAGAACCCGCCCAGAGGACCCGACTCAACTTTGTTAGGCTTCCTTAGAAAACTTTTACTACTGGTAACTGGCATTTCATAATGTACTGTATGTAAATGCATTGTGTTATAGTTGGGTTTAATTGAAGGTTATATACTGTATGAATCTGACTTGGACTTTTCTTTTGAACAATTCCCAGGGGATGAGAGGAATAAGTTGGCATTATATAAATAAACCTAGTTAATTTTTTTTTCTCCCAAGCATGAAACAATGTTTCATTTGAAATTCAGAATGTCAGGTTTGAATTGTTATCTTTCTGGTGTACAGGTAGTCCCCGACTTACGAGCGAGTTCCGTCACAACGAGTTGCTCGTAACATGGAAATCTCGTAATTCGGAACGGCCGCCACGTGTCTCGTAAGTCCGGAATTTCGCTCGTAAGTTGGAACGGTTTTGCTAGCGCGACTACAAACACTCGTTTTTCATCGAAAAACTGCTTACGAGTGCATAAAAATGATCGGAAACGTGTGTCCACATGTTTAGCTAACGAACTGTGGTGAAAAAACACAGAAAAACTCAGTATTTTTTGCGTTTTTTCCAAAAATTCGCCAGCTCGTAAGTCCGGAACCTCGTAGGTCAGAGCGCTCGTAAGTCGGGGACTACCTGTAAACAATTGATTGACCCAAATTCAAAAGCCATTGGCAGAGGTGGAAAAAAAAAGTCATATTTTGGTCACGCTAATCCACTTTGCATCAATAATTAAAACTCAAAACAAAAAGACACACCTGTAGATCGTCTCCTTCTTGAAATTATCCTGCTCTGAAGTACACGACACCTTCTCCAAAAGACATATGAGGTGCAAGATTATTGAGAGCGCCTTGCTGAGCTGAGCCGGGTTAGAAGGCACCAGCCCACTGTGTTTAACAGCTCGCTCAGTCTCCAGCACGCTCTTAGACAATATCCCCATCAAGTCTTCAAAGGACACAGATGTCCCCAGGAGCCCTTTGGCTCTGTCCTGCAGCATGAAGGAGAAAAGCTCAGCAAATGACAGAAGGCTGGAGGTTGTCATGGGGCTGAGAGGTTCCAGGTTTATCTGCTGCATTTCTAGCGCGTATTTCCACAGGTTAATGCATCGTTCAAAGTTGCCAGAGTCAGCATACACAGCACCACGGTAACGGATGTAGTAGGATGTGTCTGGGTGTTGTGGCCCAAGGATTCTCTCTCGGATGAGTAGAGCCTGCATTCGCATCTCATCTGGGTCAGATATCAGCCCATCGAGCTCCTCTTCATTCGTTACCTGAGAGAATGTAAGAAAAGTTAAAATAAGTCTTCAAACGTTTTGCTAAATGGCCATAGTATTGCACCTAATTTGTTCCGTTTTATGGCTCTAGCAAACTACCAAACAATTATTTGCAGCAAATGTACTAAATGGGAGGCATCTTTCAAAAGTGTGAACTATCTCTACTAAAATATTCAGGCCCAGGCCTCTCTTGCAAAAGAGATCTGCGATCTCACTGGGATTTGCCTGGTTAAATAAAGGTTAATAATATATATAAAGCAATAAATGCATTACAAGATGGTGGTGCTAGGTGAAAAGATTGACTCACCTCCCTGGCATAGTCATAAGCCATGATCAGCTGCTTGGGTTCTGGTTTCTGGACAATGTTTCTACTGTCCAGGTATCGGAGGTGCATGGCTCTCTTCCAGTATTTTAAAGCTCCAAGTAGATCTCTCTTCTTATCTACAAACGTAGCTCCCAGTAGCTCCAGTGCATCAACACGCTCAGTAGGGCTTGTCTGCAAAACCAACAGGACCATATTTCAATAATCAACTAAATCAAAACACCATAAGCGTTCTCATATGTCTGTGGACAAGCTCACCACAGCAAATGTCTGACCTGTGGGTTTGTCGCCAGGTAGTCTACAATGTTAGTGTGGCCTGTAACACTAGCAGAGAGGAGGGGAGTCATGCTGTAACCATCCTGCTCCATGGTTGCTCCATACTGCAGCAACATCCGCATGATCTCCAGACTGCCTGACTCTGCACAATCATGGAGTGCAGTGTTGCCTGTGAAAAAAACGACATAATCCTTACAAAACAAGTACAGCTTGCGGTTTGCTTTATATAAAATCAAAGAGGACAGTGAGGGGTTCTCAAAAGTGCCCAAATTTTGATACCACCTTACACTTTTGTGTTTGTTTCAAAGAAATCAAGTTTTATCCTGATGCATGCTCAATACTGTAGGTAGATAAATCTAACAAGGTTAAGTCGGGTCCTCTGGACGGATTCTTCTTGTTGAAACGTTTCATATTTTATCCAAAAGAAAGTCTTCGGTCACTGGTGACTGAAGACTTTCTTTTGGATAAAAGATGGTGGCCTTAAGTGACAGTCTGCTTTGGATAAAAGATGGTGGCCTTAAGTAACAGTCTGCTTTTATTTAAAATTTTTTGTCTATTTACAGTTCATGACAGTTCAGAAGATGTCTTGTTACTTAACACTATCCTGAAAATCATTTCTGATGCCCCGATCCAGGTTCTTTCTGGCTGCCTTCAGGCCCACCTGATCTCCCGCTTTGAAGGCAGCATTCCTGGCTCTCAGGAGTCTGTAAACCTCTGCTGTCAGCCATGGCTTCTGATTAGCCCGAACAGTGATGGTCTTGAGGTTAGTTACATCATCAATGCACTTGGTGATGTATGAACATACAGTGTCTGAGTACTCCTGGAGACATAAGTTGTTGTTTGTGGTAGCAGCTTCTTTGAACATACCCCAATCTGTGGTGTCAAAACAGTCCTGGAGTGCCTCTGAAGACCCCTCTGGCCACACTCGTATCTGCTTGCGGACTGGTTTTGTGACTTTCACCAGTGGCCTGTATGCTGGCTTTAGCATAACACAGATATGGTCAGAAGCACCAATGTGGGGGAGGGCTCTGTAGGCATTTTTCATGGTGGTGTAAACTTGGTCCAGTGTATTGTTTCCTCTTGTTGCAAAGTTTATGTTTCTGTATGTTTTTGGAAATACACTCTTTAAATCTGCTTGGTTGAAATCACCAGCCGTGATGAGAAAAGCATCAGGATGGGCTGTTTGCTGCTCACTGATGTGCAGATATAGTTCATTCAGCGCCTCACCTCTAACTCTAAAGTGGTACGAGACTGAAGGAAGAATGTGCCTCTCCCTGAAAACTGGACTCCTCTCCCTCCGAGGACCGACCAGCGAAGAAGGCCCGGACCTTGACAGTTGTAAGAAAACGGGAGGATTTGCGGGTAAGACTTTGCTCAATTTAATTTTTGACATCAGAACAGAATGAATAATGGAGCAGGCTTTTACCGTATTTTTCGGATTATAGGTCGCAGCTTTTTATGGTTTTTTCAAGGCCTGCGACCTATAATCCGATGCGACCTATTTATGGATTTTTTTCCATATTTTTAGACCAATTTTTGACTCAGATATCAGCCTTTTTCACTTTGCCAGAAAAATTGTGCAGTACCACTTTTGGCCACTAGGGACGCTGTGGCGCTGTGCATTACCACTTCCAGAGGAGTACACCGACCCAAGAAGAAGAAGAAGACCGTTTCCAGCTGCATGTATCCCAAAATAAGCTCCTGTGCTCGGACTGACTGTGTGCCTGCTGGCCTGGATGTAGCTGTTAGCTGTGTTTCTTAGCTGGTTTATTTTGCAAGATAAGTCAAGAACCACTCAGCGGATTTTTCTGAAACTTACAGAATGGAATCACAGTGTGGACGTTTACAAGTGAGTACCGGTAGCTTTATTAGATGTTTGAGAAAAAAAAAAACGATCTTTTAGCTTAGCTTTTTGTTAGCTCGTGGCTGTCGTTCTGTTTACCGGTATGTTAGAAATAGCTTAAAAACCACTCGGTGTATATTTTTTATGCTTACAGAGTTTAAATTACAAGACATGAATGTACGTAACGATGGTCTATAGCAAACATTTGACATAAAATTCGATTTTATATTAGTGTCAGAGGCGGACTCGTCTCGTGTTGGCATTAGTTTTTTATCGGTGTTACTTCTGTTAATAGCTTCAAAACCACTCGGTGTATATTTATTTCTGCTTACAGAGTAATTATAAGGGTCCAATGTACTTAACTATGTCCTGGAGAAAACATTTGAGATGAGATTCGATTTTTTATTCGTGTTTTCAGAGACGGACTCGTCTCGTGTTTAGCTTCTGTTAGCTTCTGGCAGACATTAGCAGCAGAGCTAAACACTCGTGTATATTTATTTCTGCTTACAGAGTAATTATAAGGGTCCAATGTACTTAACTATGTCCTGGAGAAAACATTTGAGATGAGATTCGATTTTTTATTCGTGTTTTCAGAGACGGACTCGTCTCGTGTTTAGCTTCTGGCAGACATTAGCAGCAGAGCTAAACACTCGTGTATATTTATTTCTGCTTACAGAGTAATTATAAGGGTCCAATGTACTTAACTATGTCCTGGAGAAAACATTTGAGATGAGATTCGATTTTTTATTCGTGTTTTCAGAGACGGACTCGTCTCGTGTTTAGCTTCTGTTAGCTTCTGGCAGACATTAGCAGCAGAGCTAAACACTCGTGTATATTTATTTCTGCTTACAGAGTAATTATAAGGGTCCAATGTACTTAACTATATCCTGGAGAAAACATTTGAGATGAGATTCGATTTTTTATTCGTGTTTTCAGAGACGGACTCGTCTCGTGTTTAGCTTCTGGCAGACATTAGCAGCATAGCTAAACACTCGGTCCATATTGTCGGGTTGTCTCAGCGGTCACGCGGCGCGTAAGCGGTGGATGACGCGTTACGTCGGCGGTGACGTAGGTGCGACCTATATTCCGGTGCAACCAATTTATGGATTTTTCCAATTTTTTGGCAATAATTGGACACTGCGACCTATATTCCGGTGCGACCAATAATCCGGAAAATACGGTAAATGTACCAGTTTGGTAATATTCACCACACTTTTTCATGAAAATGTGTGTCGCTAGCCTGTGGCTAGTTGGCATAATGCTAATGCTATGCTAGTTAGCATAATAAGGTGTCAGCTATGAGTGTGCGGGTCTGAGCTCTGTGTGTGCGGGTTTGCCGCCGCGATGACACTCTGTTCTGATGTATGAGTGTGTGGGTCTGCAGCCGCGATGACCGTCGGTTCTGATGTATGAGTGTGCGGGTCCGAGCTCTGTGTGCGCGCGGCTGCAACAGCGGGTGAAGTGAGGTTTTAGCAGCACAGTCACACTTACATGTGTAAGGATAGAGGATAAAAAATGACTGGTTATGACTGTGTGGCAAAGTCGGAGCGTAAGATCCATTGCAGTGCCTTCTGAATGGGTCCTTTTTTTACGTCACTCCAGAGTTCGGCAATCTTCGGAGGGGTTTCCGGATGCTTCCGGGACTCCGTTGTTTTTTTTTTTTACACTCGCCTGGCCCAAATGCAAAAATGAAAATAGACATCATATTCTACTACAGTAATTGTCCAATATGGTGAATTGTTACTGTCACAGTGGGTGTTGTCCTTTAATGGTCCCTGTGATGCACTTACGACATGTCCAGGCTGTTCCCTGCCTCTCACAGTGACTGCTGAACATGGACACCAGTGACCCCTGCCACCCACATAGGAAATGAGCAAAGAAATTGAATGGATAGTAGGGGGTGAATACCGGTACCCGTATTCGTCGGTGTAAAATACGCTCCTTTGTATAATACGCTTTGTCCAATTATTGCCAATAAACCAAAAAAAACTGTACATAATACGCTTCAGTGTTTAATACGCATCTATTATGCGTCACCGCTACGCAACACGTCTAGGGGTGGGCGATATGGCTCAAAAATTATATTGTGATATTTCAGAGCATTATCACGATAACGATAAATTTCGTGATATAACCACAAAAAAAAAGTATTTATTTGACAAATTTAACTTAACTTTTTTTTAGTAAAGTATTCAGTCTCCCAAGTATAAAAATAAAATAAAAATAAAAATGATCTGTTATTTAGATTGTGTTACGACCCGGCTCAGCCAGGAGAAGCGGAAGTAACATTAAAAACCCAGATGGAACAAGGTTGAATAAAAGTAACAATTTAATTGGTCAGTTTAAAATAAAATTTAACATTAGCAAAAGGAGGGGTACTTTCACACAAGTTTCATTCAAAAACAAAATTTGGTCCCAACTTAAAGAGGAACCACTTTCATTCATTCATTCATTCAACCTTTATTTATACAGGCTAGCCTCGTTGAGTCACGGGGACTCATTTACAAGAGGGACCTGTCTCACTCACACCAAACAACCATCCACTCTCACACTCACACCTAGGGTCAATTTAGAGTCACCAATCAGCCTAACATGCATGTTTTTTGGTCTGTGGGAGGAAACTGGAGTACCCGGAGGAAACCCACGCATGCACGGGGAGAACATGCAAACTCCACCCAGAAAGGCCCCGGACCGGGATTTGAACTGGCAACCTTGTTGCTGAGAGGCAGCAGCTCTACCAGTTATGCCACTGTGCTGCCCACTTGCTCCCACACACAAAAGTCAGGGTAGGGCTGAGAGGCGTCCAGCTTACCCTGAAGCTCGTTAGTGTTTCAGCTTCCTCTGTTCCTGCAGGAACGTGTCATTTCTCTGATTCATTTTTTTAACTGAACTGCCGTGGACCGACTGTGGAACTTAATAGACAGCTGAGCTGCGCGTGTTTGTAACAGCGAGGGACACAGGCTGCAACCGGCAGCACGCAGCGGCTGCAGAGCGGGTTGGAGCGGGGGGAGGGGCGTGGGTTAGGGGCCAAAAACTCCGCCTTCTGTTCTCTGATTGGTCCTGTCAAAAATCTACCGGAGAAATCCTTCTCTATGGGAGAAGTCCCAGACCCTAGTACGAAGCAAAGTGAAGGACAAGGGTCTGGTTTTAACCAGGCTAGTAAAAAATTAAACCTGTCACAATTAACATTACGCTTTTTAATCAACTTTGTCCAACACACCATTATTAACCTGTTTTGGTAGGTGATGTTACTTTAACACTATGCTTAAAGGGGACCACAGATGCAAAATTCACTTTTTAATGTTTTTTTTACTCAACTTTGGGTATTTACTTCATAAAAAAACAGTCCTTGTGCCAAAAAAATGCACCCAGTGGTTTATTTACTCTAAGTAGATTTATTTATTTTTGATAAATACACCAGGATTCACACTTCCTGCAGTTATTGACGTCACAGGCCGTAGCCAATCACCTCAAACCTGAGTCCAGCCCCTCACCTAGCAACCCCTGGTTAGGCTCAACCCACTTCTGTATTAAACACATGACTGTTGTTTTTCATGATTTCATCTCATCTTTTGTTTATATGTTCTTAATTTCATGTGTACAGCACTTTGTTGCAGCTGTGTTTTTTTTAAATGGCTTTATAAATAAAGTATAATTGTTATTTTTATATTTTAGTTCAATTTTTAGTGTATTTGCGATCGCTCCCAACGCGCAGCCGTCAAAAATTAAACGAGCGGACCCCCGGCGTAGGGACCAGCGGCAACGGGACCCTCTTCTGGCGGATGGAGCGGAGCTTCAATTGTACAGCCTCGCTGCTGCCCTCGCAGCAGCCTCGCAGCAGCGAGGACCTTCTCCTTACTGATTAATTTACGGGAGACACTTGGTGAACTTTGTTGTCTTGACTGGAACAGCGATAACTCCCAAAATCTCCGCGTGCAACGAGCGAAGCTGGCGAACACCGGAAGAGGAACAAGCTAACATTAGCTTCGGATTCGGGTGGTCTCATGCTAAAAGGAGCAGCTAATTGCGGCGCGCTCAGACGGGTTTCGGTAAGTTATCTTAAGCTAACACTAACAGTAAGTCAAATGAGTAATAAAAAAAGAGCTAATTTTAAAACAACAACACATTACAGATACTGGCTGTTACAGAGGGCGTTAACAGTAGGGCTGCAACTAACGATTATTTCAATAATCGATTAATCGGCCGATTATTTTTTCGATTCATCGATGAATCGGCAAAAAAAAAAAAAAAAAGGAAACAAGTTTTAATTATCACCTCTTTATTCCAAAATTTGACTGACATATCAAATCGCACAAAAAACAGGTTGCTACTTGACTATTCTGTTAGTAAAATATTGAATAATTAAAAAATAAAGTTAGTCAGCTTCAATAAAAAATAAATGTACACAAACATATATACAAATGTATGATTTATACCTGCACAAAATGTAGCTACTTTGTAAAATGTGTTTTTGAGGGACAAGTGTAACCTGGATTAAAGGTGTGGATTGTTTTAACCTGGATGGGGCAGCTGTGGCTGAGTTGTTAGAGCAGTCGTCCTCCAATGCAAGAGTTGGGGCTTGGAATCCACCAGCAGTCACATGCCTAAGTGTCCATGGGCAAGACACTGAACCCCATGTTTGTGTCCCGTATGAATGTGAGCTAAAGCTCTGATTAGTCTCTTTAGAATGATTTGTTCTTTGTAATCTAGTAGAGTGCTGTATGAATGGGTAAATGAGGACATGTAGTGCTTTACACTACTACAGTATAAACAATGTAAAGCACTTTGAGTATCAATTAGATAGAAAGGTGCTATATAAGTACAGTACAGTCCATTTACCATTACAAGTGTGGATCATTGTAACCTGGGTTAAAAGTGAAGTCTTCGTCTTCAACCATCGACAGAGGCCTCATGTCAGTGACGTTCATGTAAGGATCTTTCAGTCTCTGCTGCTTGCTGTGGTGGTGTGCATGATGTCTGTCCATCATGAAGGCTGTCATTGTTGTTTTCTGGAATGAGAGAGAGTTTATATGTATTATATCATAATTTACAGTAACTCAAGAAATGCCTTGTTTCACTTGGTTAAACACACAAGCACACACACACACACACACACACACACACACACACACACACACA
>JBBPBX010047868.1:6248-25977 GCA_038048925.1 Garcialebias charrua | reverse complement strand
AAGGAAGATATCAGATTTCTTGTTTCACCAAATGGATATTAACAAACAAAACAAATAGCTTAAAAAATCATCTCTAAAGATCGGCTATTATACAGATGAACAAAAATACTTTTAGAGCTAAATTATTTGGAAAAATATAGAACAAGACTATTTTAATTGGGCACACATATAGTGTACAATCGTATACATCCAGTGTACAGTCGTATACATCCAGTGTACAGTCGTATACATCCAGTGTACAGTCGTATACATCCAGTGTACAGCCGTATACATCCAGTGTACAGCCGTATACATCCAGTGTACAGTCGTATACAGTACATCCAGTGTACAGTCGTATACATCCAGTGTACAGTCGTATACAGTACATCCAGTGTACAGTCGTATACATCCAGTGTACAGCCGTATACATCCAGTGTACAGCCGTATACATCCAGTGTACAGCCGTATACATCCAGTGTACAGCCGTATACATCCAGTGTACAGCCGTATACATCCAGTGTACAGCCCTATACATCCAGTGTACAGCCCTATTCATTCATTCAACCTTTATTTCTACGGGTTGATCCCATTAAGCCTCTGGGACTCATTTACAAGAGAGACCTGGTTTTAACAAAGAATGATGACAACAAAGACAACAGTAGACAATCACAAAGGATGCATACAAATTGAGAATAACAAGTTAAAATAAAATGGTATTTAAAAGAAAATGTAAAGAAAAAATCAGCTAGGTTGTAAGGTGATGTAGAAAATTAAAAACAGGAACATGTCTGCGTTGGTTTTTCCCAGGAACTTAACAGATGTTTAAAGTCCCTTTGAGAGGTCAAAGTCAAGAGAGTCAGATGTCTTGAGATGTCTATACATCCAGTGTACAGTCCTATGCATGCATGCAGTATACAGTCTAATACATGGTTTAGAATAGTTTTAAACGACACATGTATTTAAATATTTTAGCCTGATATGTTTTGAACAATGTTAGAAAAAGCCTTCCTACTTCGAGTACTGGGCCTGAAAAGGGGAAATTCTTTTTCCATGCATCTGGACCAGCATGACCCTCAATCACTACTGTGAAGTGTTCATTTTGTCCATATATTTGGACCAACACGATCCCCGATCGACATATTGAAAAATGTACTTATTGTCCATGTATTTGGACCCAGAGGACTCCCAGTGGACATTGCCCTTTTCTTTTTGTTGTGTTATTGAAGCCCCTCCCTGGGCTGCCACCTTACCGTGGTGGAGGGGTTTGAGTGTCCCAATGATCCTAGGAGCTATGCTGTCAGGGGCTTCATGCCCCTAGTAGGGTCACCCAAGGCAGACAGGTCCTAGGTGAGGGACCAGACAAAGTGCAGCCCAAAGACCCCTATGATGAGTAACACTAATGGAATCAATGTTCCCTCGCCCGGACGCGGGTCACCGGGGCCCCACTCTGGAGCCAGGCCCGGAGGTGGGGCACGTTGGCGAGCGCCTGGTGGCCGGGCTTTTACCCATGGAGCTCGGCCGGGCACAGCCCGAAGAGGAGACGTGGGTCCCCCTTCCCATGGGCTCACCACCTATGGGAGGGGCCAAAGGGGTCGGGTGCAATGTGGGATGGGTGGTGGCCGAGGGCGGGGACCCTGGCGGTCTGATCCTCGGCTACAGAAGCTGGCCATTGGGACATGGAATGTCACCTCTCTGGTGGGGAAGGAGCCTGAGCTAGTGTGTGAGGTTGAGAGGTTCCGGCTAGAAATAGTCGGACTCACCTCAACACATGGCTCTGGAACCAGTTTCCTTGAGAGGGGTTGGACACTCTTCCACTCTGGAGTTGCCCCTGGTGAGAGGCGCCGAGCAGGAGTGGGCATACTTGTTGCCCCCCATCTTGGTGCCTGTACGTTGGGGTTCACCCCGGTGAACGAGAGGGTAGCCTCCCTTCGCCTACGTGTGGGGGGACGGGCTCTGACTGTTGTTTGTGCCTATGCGCCAAACGGCAGCGCAGATTACCCACCCTTTTTGGAGTCCTTGGAGGGGGTATTGGAGAGTGCGCCTCCTGGGGACTCCCTTGTTCTACTGGGGGACTTCAACGCTCACGTGGGCAATGACAGTGAGACCTGGAGGGGTGTGGTTGGGAGGAACGGCCCCCCTGATCTGAACCCAAGTGGTGTTCTGTTATTGGACTTCTGTGCTCGTCATGGATTGTCCATAACGAACACCATGTTCAGGCATAAGGGTGTACATATGTGCTCTTGGCACCAGGACACCCTAGGTCGCAGTTCGATGATCGACTTTGTTGTCGTCTCATCTGATCTGCGGCCGCATGTCCTGGACACTCGGGTGAAGAGAGGGGCGGAGCTGTCCACTGACCACTACCTGGTGGTGAGTTGGCTCCGATGGTGGGGGAGGATGCCGGTCAGACCTGGCAGACCCAAACGTATTGTGAGGGTCTGCTGGGAACGTCTGGCAGAGTCTCCCGTAAGACGGAGCTTTAACTCCCACCTCCGGGAGAGCTTTGAACACGTTCCGAGGGAGGCGGGGGACATTGAGTCCGAGTGGGCCATGTTCCGCGCCTCTATTGTCGAGGCAGCTTATCAGAGTTGTGGCCGCAAGGTTGTTGGTGCCTGTCGTGGTGGCAACCCTCGAACCCGGTGGTGGACACCGGCGGTGAGGGATGCTGTCAAGCTGAAGAAGGAGTCCTATTGGGCCTTTTTGGCCTGTGGGACCCCGGAAGCAGCAGATAGGTACTGACAGTCCAAGCGGCATGCGGCTCGGGTGGTTGCTGAGGCAAAAACTCGGGCGTGGGAGGAGTTCGGAGAGGCCATGGAGAATGACTTCCGTACGGCTTCGAGGCGATTCTGGTCCACCATCCGGCGTCTCAGGGGGGGAAAGCGGTACGCGACCAACACCATTTATGGTGGGGATGGCGTGCTGTTGACCTCAACTCGGGATGTTGTGAGTCGGTGGGCGGAATTTCGAAGACCTCCTCAATCCTACTGGCACGTCTTCCACTGAGGAAGCGGAGCCTGGGGACTTTGGGTCGGGCTCTCCAATCTCTGGTGCTGAGGTCACCGAGGTGGTTAAAAAGCTCCGCGGTGGCAGGGCTCCAGGGGTGGATGAGATTCGCCCTGAGTTCCTTAGGGCTCTGGATGTTGTGGGGTTGTGTTGGCTTACGCGACTCTGCAATATCGCGTGGACATCGGGGGCAGTTCCCTTGGATTGGCAGACTGGGGTGGTGGTTCCCCTATTCAAAAAGGGGGACCGTAGGGTGTGTTCCAACTATAGGGGGATCACACTCTTAAGCCTCCCTGGTAAGGTCTATTCAGGGGTTCTGGAGAGGAGGGTCCGTCGGATAGTCGAACCTCGGATTCAGGAGGAGCAGTGTGGTTTTCGTGCTGGTCGTGGAACACTGGACCAGCTCTACACCCTCAGCAGGGTCCTGGAGGGTGCGTGGGAGTTTGCCCAACCAGTTTACATGTGCTTTGTGGACTTGGAGAAGGCATTCGACCGCGTCCCTCGGGGGGTTCTGTGGGGGGTACTCCGGGAGTATGGGGTACCAGGCCCATTGATATGGGCTGTTAGGTCCCTGTACGACCGGTGTCAGAGCTTGGTCCGCATTGCCGGCAGTAAGTCAGGCTCGTTTCCAGTGAGAGTTGGACTCCGCCAAGGTTGCCCTTTGTCACCGATTCTGTTCATAACTTTTATGGACAGAATTTCTAGGCGCAGCCAAGGTGTTGAGAGGATCCGTTTTGGTGGCCTTACGCCAAAAATACACTACATGCGGTCCGGCTCCGTCCCGCTCCGCAGGTCGCAACTGAGCGAGTCCAATTTCCACTTCCTCCGCTCAGCTCAGGTCCGCATGGATGCGCTGCTCCGAGACGCATGCGCGGGAATTGCGAGATCGCGTGATAAATCGCGTGATAAATAAGTAAGTCAGAACAAAACAATTCATTCGGTGGAAGAAGGAGAACAACAGTAGAGACTGCTGCCTTGATCTTCTCTCGTAAATGAGCGACAGGACATGGTTTGAGCAACAGGAAGTGATGTATTACATTTCAGAATAAAATACTTTATTTATTTATTTATTTCTTGTATTGCGTTTGTAGGCGTAGTCATAAATGATAGTTTGACAGCATTTTTGTACAAATAAATCCGTATAGAGCTAGGATTAAGTCCGCCCGTGGTGATTTTATTTTGTAAATACGGAAGTTGTGCTCGTTCCTTTTCCTGTTGGTGCGACGTAATCTTCAAAAGTTGACTCCGGCACAGCTCCGGCGTCCGGCAGAAATAGAAAAATTTCTAATTTTGACGGACTGCCGTCCGCTCTCCGCAGCTCGCCGCCGTGCGGAGCCAGTGTAAATTCTGTCATTGATTATAATGGGTGCGTATTTGCTGCGGAGGTCGGACCGGAGCGGGGCGGAGCCAGAACGCATGTAGTGTATTTTTGGCGTTAGAATCGCTTCTCTGTTTTTTGCAGATGATGTGGTCCTACTGGCTTCATCAGGTCATGATCTACAGCTTTCGCTGGAGCGGTTTGCAGCCGAGTGTGATGCGGCCGGGATGAGGATCAGTTCCTCCAAATCCGAGGCCATGGTCTTGAGCCGGAAAAGGGTAGCATGCCCTCTCCGGGTCGGGGAGGAGGTCCTGCCCCAAGTGGAGGAGTTTAAGTATCTCGGGGTCTTGTTCACGAATGAGGGAAAACTGGAGCGTGAGATCGATAGGCGGATAGGTGCAGCATCCGCAGTGAAGCGGGCGCTGTACCGGTCTGTCGTGGTGAAGAGAGAGCTGAGTCAAAAGGCAAAGCTCTCAATTTACTGATCGATCTACGTTCCCACCCTCATCTATGGTCATGAGCTTTGGGTTGTGACCGAAAGAACGAGATCTCGGATACAAGCGGCTGAAATGAGTTTTCTCCGCAGGGTGTCTGGACTCTCCCTTAGAGATAGGGTGAGAAGCTCAGTCATCCGGGAGGGACTCGGAGTAGAGCCGCTGCTTCTCCACATCGAGAGGAGCCAGTTGAGGTGGCTCGGGCATCTGGTTAGGATGCCTCCTGGACGCCTCCCTGGTGAGGTGTTCCGGGCATGTCCCACCGGGAGGAGACCCAGAGGAAGACCCAGGACACGCTGGAGGGACTATGTTTCTCGGCTGGCCTGGGAACGCCTTGGGATTCCCCCAGAGGAGCTGCTCCAAGTGGCTGGGGAGAGGGAAGTCTGGGCCTCCCTACTTAGGCTGCTACCCCCGCGACCCGACCCCGGATAAGCGGAAGAAAATGGATGGATGGATGGATGTGTTATTGAAGTAGACTTTCGTCTTCTTCTGTCCACAAAAAATATGTTTTCTTGCTCTTGTATTCGCCATCCTTTTCATTCAACCTTTATTTAGGCAAGTTAATCCCGTTGAGCCTCGAGGACTCATTTACAAGAGAGACCTGTTTTCAACAAAGAATGATGACAACAGCGACAACAATAGACAATCATAAGAGGCATACAGATTTTTTTCAACAAGTTAAAATGAGATGTCAAAAAAAGTAGCAAAAACAGCTAGATTATAAGGTGAATTTAGAAAATTAAAAACAGGAACATGCCTGTATAGGTTCTTGCCAGGAGTCCATCAGATTCTTAAAACCATTTAGAGATGTTTATTTATTTATGTATTCATTTAGAGAGCCTTGTCTTTGTTCTTGTCTATAGACTTTAATAATGTTAGTTCCACTTGTTACAGCACCACATACGGGCCATAATTACCACAGTATTTTGGATCTTTTTTGCATGTCCATGCAGATAATAACATCTGTTTTTTACATAGATTTATATATTTATTTTTATATATTTTTATATCTGTTATAACATCTGTAACGTTGGTTACGTACTGTAACCTTAGATTCTATGAGTGTAAGCTGAGCCCTTTAAAAGCTTCGCTTTGTTGGGTTTTATCCCTCGTGCTTCGCGCCACGATTGAAGACTTGTAGTCCATGCCCACCTGCTGTGGGCCCGCACTGTGGTCCATTATAAATTGCCCATGGACCATTATTCTGTTCCCAAGACAATACTTTTTTCTTCTGCCATATGAGAATCAGGGAGGCCCCAGTTTTAAAGGGCTCAGCTTACACTCATAGAATCTAAGGTTACAGTACGTAACCAACGTTCTATTTCGTGTAAGCATATTGCCCTTTAAAAGCTTCGCTTTGTTGGGTTAAGGCGGAGCAAGATATAGTCCATGCCTCACTGGGTCTGATGGAACCAACATACTTTGACACCCGTCAAAAAACCTCAACAGCAAATGATGCACCAAGGTGCATAACAACAGGTGAGCAACCTCAAACCTTAACTGGCTGAATAGACTTTCTCAGAACAGACCAGGATATAATCAAGATTAACCTGATTGAAGGAAGTTTTAACCAAAAAACAAATACCCTTCAACAAAGACAGAGGCAAACTGTGTCAATTCATCAATATTTTTTGATGTTTGAAAAAGGAACAATTACTCTGCCATGGTCCTAAGAACAGGATGCGTCAGAGAGGAACTGGAAACATCCTGTAGATAGAAACGTACAAAAGGGGTAGATGATGACCACGATACGGCTGTACAGATATCCTGTACAGAAAGGCCCTTGCTAAGGGCTGCTGAAGCCGCCATCGCTCTGGTGGAGTGACCTTTAATACCATCAGGAGGCTGAAGGCCTGAGGTGTAGGCCTGCGAGATGGCCTCACACAACCAGTGTGACAGCCTCTGAGAGGTCAGAGGTTGACCCCGAGATTGTTTCCTGAAATGCACAAACAATCGATCAGATTTACGCACCTCTGCTGAGCGAGCTACATAACATTTAAGTGCTCTGACTGGGCAGAGCAAATGCAGCTGTTTCTCCTCTTCATTACCATGAGGAGGGAGACAGAAACCGTCAAGAGTGATGATACGGGACCTAAAAGCAGTTGTTATGATTTTAGGGATGAAAATCCCTAAAATGATGAAAACGACACAACAATGGTGGGTCTCATCAGCAACAACGATGAGACGGACTACAGGAACGAGGTGAGCCGCCTGGCCTTGTGGTGCGGACACAACAATCTCACTCTCAACGTGGAGAAGACAAAGGAGATTGTTGTGGACTTCAGGAAGAAGGATGCCCAACATGCCCCTCTGACCATCAACAGCACCGCAGTGGAGAGAGTAGACAGCACCAAGTTCCTGGGAGTGCACGTCTCAAAGGACCTGTCCTGGAGCAGGAACACTGCAGCACTGGCAAAGAAGGCTCACCAGCGTCTCTACTTTCTCCGCAAGCTGAAAAGGGCTGGAGCTTCAACCCCCATCATGAGCACCTTCTACAGAGGTGCCATAGAAAGTGTCCTGACCAGCTGCATCACTGTGTGGTTTGGTGCATGTACTGCATCCTGCCGCAAGAGCCTCCAGCGCATTGTGAGAGCAGCTGAGAAGATCGTGGGCACCTCCTTGCCCTCACTGCAGGACTTACACAGCAAACGCCTCACTCGGAAAGCCCACCGCATGGCAGGTGATCCCACACACCCACTACACAGCTGCTTCAGACTACTGCCATCAGGGAGGAGACTGAGGAGTCTCCAGGCTCGAACCAGCAGACTGAGAGACAGCTCTGTTCATCAGGCAGTCAGAATGCTAAACACTCTGCCTGCTCTGCCCCCCCTCCCATTTGAACTGCCTTAACACTAAAACTTTCTCACACATTATCACTCAACACAAAGTTTTTCACTAAACTCTCGGTCATGTGCTCATACAGTTTGCACTACTTCTCATACTTGCACTAATGTCTGTATTACATCACTGCCTATAATCATAATACTGTTTACATTCTCTGTTTACATTTATTAATACTGTTTACTTTTATTACTACTGCTTACATGTAATTACTACTGTTTACATTTATTTACACTACTCTAATATCTACACCACTGCTGGTACATATACAGTGTGCTCTGAACGGTCTTATTTAGGGATGCCCAATGTGCCTTACTGCATATGCCACTTTTTGCCTCTATAACAACATCAACTACTACCTCATACATATACTGTGTACATTGACTCATACGCTGCTTTGCCACTTTGCAAATGTCAATGCTAGAAACCTTTAGTTTATTTTAGTTATACTTTTTATACTCTTTTTTTTGTGCTAGTATGCAAAAACTCAGGACAGTATTATGTTCATTAAATGTTTAATGTTTTAGTTTTAGAGTTGGTGTGGATTTTCATGCTCTTGCACCGCTATGCAAAAAAAAAAAAAACTCAGGACAATGTTAGTTTTACTATTTTATGCTTATGTCTATTATTATATGTTTCAGTGTTTCAATGTTTAGATGTTTACTGTTGCACCGAGGGACTGAGAGAAACGCAATTTCGGTCCTGTGTATGTCCTGTACAGTACATATTGCAGATCTGACAATAAAGTTGACTTTGACTTTGATTTTGACTTTGAAAGCAGGATTGGGCCGAAGCTCAGCTGAGCTTCCATCTCCTTGAATCTTTAAAAGGGAAGGAGAAACCGACAGGCCTGCCATATCACTTACTCTTTTCGCTGACGTTAAAGCCAACAGCAGTGCTATTTTAAAAGACAAAAATTTCAGAGAAATTTGGTAAATCGGTTCAAAAGGTTCCTTAATTAATGCACTCAGTACAGTAATTAGATCCCACTGAGGGGCCAGTGAACGAGAGATTGGCCTCAAACGACGTGCACCCTTCAGAAAACGTTTCATCAGGAGATGATTAAACACTGTCCTGTCATTAAAACCTTCATGACAAGATGAGATGGCAGCTGCATAGATCTTTATCATGCTGAAAGTCAAATTGCTGTCCAGCAGCAGCTGTAGGAAAGACAAGATGGAGCCTAGAGAGCATGAAGAAGGATCCATGCTTTTATCCAGGCACCATTTCTGAAAAGCAGACCATTTTGATGCATAAACAGTCGTTGTGGACTGAGCACGTGATCCTTGGATAGTTCTTATAACATCTTCAGAAAACCCTAGATTTTCTAAGCGATTACGTTCAGTAACCAGGCCAGCAGATGTTGACCTACCACAGGGAAACTCTTTGCTCCTCCTGCCTGTAGGAGAGCGTCGTCTCGCATGGGGAGCCTCCATGATCTCACCGTCAGCTGTTGCAGCAGTGGAAACCATGGTGCGTTCAGGCGCTCTGGAGCGATCAGGATCATTGACAACTTTTCCTCTCTCACTCTCTCCAGGACCGCTGGTAGCAGTGAGGTTGGAGGAAAAGCATAAATCAGAGTTTTTGGCCACGGTCTGTGGGCAAAAGCGTCCACTCCCAGTGGGGGAGCGTCCAGGGGACTTAAGGAAAAGAACAAGGGGCACTGAGCGCTCTTGCAAGACGCCATCAAGTCCACTTCCGCTCTGCCGAATCTGCTCCAAATCTGAGATATTATTTCGGGATGCAGAGCCCAATTTCTGTCTAGCGGTCCCTCGCGGGACATATCTGCTCCTTTGTTTTGCAAGCCGGGGATGTAAGCTGCTTTCAGCGATTTTAGGTGAACGCGAGTCCAAACGAGCAGCTCTCTGGCTGCGTCCAGCAGCTGGAGTGATCTGACTCTGCCCTAGCTATTTATGTACGTTGCCGTGGCTCTGTTGTCTGTGTGAACTAACACGTTCTGATCCCTGAGCATGTGAACAAAGTGTTTGAGAACTTTGTGAACTGACATTAGTTCCAAAACGTTTATGTGAAGAGACGTGTCCGCTGGCCACGTCCCACCCACCGAGTGAGACAGATAAGTCCCGCCCCAACCGGAAAGAGACGCATCCGTGAAGACCGTCTTGTGAGACGTCACTCGGCCCAGGGGAACTCCCTCCAATAGAATGCAGGGATTCCCCCAGAAAACCAGGTCTGCTCTCACTGACTGTGGTACCGTGATCCGACGCCATTTGTGACGAACCGGGTCGAGTCTCAGACGGATAAACCAACGCTGCAATCTGCGCATGTGCAGGAGAGCTAACCTGATCACTGTGTGAGCTGCAGCCATGGTTCCTAACAGCCTCATGACAGTCAGGGCTGTTATTGTCCTGCTGGGCTGCACACGCTGGAGCAGTGACGTCCGCGCGTCCCTCCTCTGCTCCGACAGGACAGCTGTCATGCTGACTGAGCAGAGATTTACCCCCAGAAAAATGATTTTCTGAGCAGGGATCACAGAACATTTTTTCCAGTTTATTGTGAACCCCAGCTGTGACAGATGGTTCACCAGTACAGATGTTTGTGCTTCTGCCTCCGCCCTGGAGCGGGACAGCAGCAAAATGTCGTCGAGATAAAATAATATTTTCATTCCTCTGGAACGAAGTGGGTGAAGCGCCGCCTCGATGATTTTGCTGAAAGTGCGCGGCGCGAGCGCATACCCGAATGGGACTCGATTGAACTCGTAACAAGCACCTTGAAATGCAAACCTGAGATATTTCCTGTGTTTGTTTATCACAGGAACATGGAAATATGCATCTTTCAAGTCGATTGACGTGAACCATTCCCCGTGATTCACGTACTCCAGTGCACGTTTTATTGTCGGCATGTGGAAAGAACGAGTCACGATTAGGGATGGGAATTGATAAGAAATTATCAATATCGATGCCTTTATCGATGTCATTTATCGATTCGATTCCTTATCAATTCTGTTATCAATTCTCATTTGGGTAATAAAATATAGTAAACCATTTGTGTTCATAAAGAATTTATTTATGGATTTTTTCCCATATTTTTAGACTCATTTTTCGCTCTGATTCTTCGTTTTTCATTTTTGGCGAAAATGGTGCAGTACCAGTTTCGGCCGCTTTAGAGGCGCTGTAGGCAGCAGCCAGCAGAGGACTCAGAGAGTGAAGAGGAAGAGGGACCACTTCCAGAAGTTTATACCACTCATAAACCACACCGCGGATTTTTAAATCCAGCTGATTTCACATTTGGTTCAGCTCAGGAGCCCGTCTGCTATAGTGAGGTAAGAAATATATTTTTAAGCGTTTATTTAGCTAAATTTAAAGAAACAAAGCGTCCGGTTTGACCCGCCTGGCGCCTGCATAAAAATCAGCGAACTTTTTTTTAAAATCCAGCTTATTTGAACATTTCGTTAAACTCAAGAGTACGTCTACTATTAAGTCAGCTAAGAAATATATTTTTTAAGCGTTTATTTAGCTAAATTTAAAGAAAGAAAGCGTCCGGTTTGACCCGCCTGGCGCCTGCCTAAAATTCCGCGAACTTTTTTTTTTTTAAATCCAGCTGATTTGAACATTTCGTTAAGCTCAGAAGGACGTCTGCTATGAAGTCAGCTAAGAAATATTTATTTAGACACCACCACGCCACCACCACTCGGGCGCGGCGCATGTCTGTGATGTCAGCGCTTAAACACGTCACCACCAGGAGTCTGCAGAACCGATAAGCTGAATCGTTAAGACAAGCATCCTACAATTCCATGGAATTGGACTTTTAAGAACCGGTTCTCTAACAGAACCGGTTCTCGGTTCCCATCCCTAGTCACGATGTATTTGTTGAAAAATGACAGATCCAGAATCGGCCTGTAACCCTCTGGTTTCTTTGGGACAAGGAAATACTTCGAATAAAAACAGTTTTCCTCCTCCCCTGAGGGGACTCTGGAAATTGCGTTTTTCAGTAATAACTCCTTCAGTTCTGACTGGAAAATTATTCCCTGTTCTGGGGACGACAGTTTCGTTTCCAGCACTCCGTTGAATTTTGGAGGTGTCTCCGCAAACGGCAGAGTATAACCGTTGCGGATTGTTTTTTCCAACCAGCTGTTCAGCGTGCATGTGTTTAACCACACGTCGCTGTGAGCTGTCAGAGGAGACGCATGTGTGTTCTGAATTGAAGGAAAAGATACCCTGGCCTCTACCGCCACCTTGCGGATTTTCTCCGCAACGGTCCATGGGAGGCCGGACTTGAAAGGGCTGATTGACAGCTGACGCGTCACGGTACAAACCTGTGCATGTTTCTGCTCGAAGTGCAGCAGGAAGAGGTGAAAAAGTCCTGGTTAAAACAGGCTCATGAGTTTTAACCGATTGAAAACAAGCAGATGGGACTCTGCTTTGTTTAAACAGTTTACCACTCTCTGATTTCAGATGTTTGTCAGAGCGCGCCTTCTCCTTCGTGCGAGGAGGGGCTACTGAGTTCACCCAGAGTTCGCTGCTCGCAGGTGCACCTGCAAGTGCACCTGCAGCTGTCTGTCGGTCCACTGCTTGACGACAGAAACTCACTTTTACCCTCTGGTTGCTTGAAAAAACCTGATTTGAAACAACCTCAGAACTTATTTGTGGAGATGTGTCAGTAAAAACAGATGAACTCGCATGTGAATAAGACACTCTGTTTTTTGTGACAGTAATTTTATTGCTCTCACTCAAATTACTGCCATCAACACCCGACACAACTCCGGCGCCCCATCACTTTTTAAAATATTTCTTCCTTGTGTCCTGGTTCTGGCCCAACCATGAGGACTGCCTGCCTCTGCCACGGGGGGGTCCGAACCTCTGGAAGTGAGGCGGTTGGCCCCTGGCTGCTGCTGGTGGTGCTGGCACGGCGAACGTGGCTGCAGGCGGTGCCCGCTTCTGCTGCTGGCGGAACGCCTTGGCCTGGTCCCGGTACCGGACAGGCCCCTGAGCCGAGCAGGGATCTGGTCGCTGGGGGGTCACGTGTTTCTGGACCTGCTCCAGCACCTCTGATGAGGACTGCAGTTGGTTAAACACAGTGGTGGGCAGATGAACGCTAGGGAGCGCTAAAGCGCTAATCCGCTTACAGTGGACCTAAACTTTTTGTCAGCGTTTTTGTGAATTGACTAACTTTTATAATTCATAAGCGGATTTGTGCTATTTTTATTTAAAATGCAGTACCGCTAATAACTAATTATCTATCAGTAAAAACCAATAAACTTATTTACAAGCTCTTATGCTGCTTGTTTTACCTTTTTCCCCACGTAAAGAGCAGAGAGGAGGAAGGGTGTGAGGGGGAGGGGGGCAGAGCTGAGAACAGACTCGGATCTACCATGTAGGTAAATGATGCCGTTGCCTGGGGATCCCATTTCAGCAGGGGCCCCGGCCCCGCCGCCCCCCTGCCAGTCACCTACATCCCTAACATTGATCCTGCTTGTTAATGTACATTTAACATAAAAATAATTATAGTTACGATGAAAACGATCATTAAATACGCAATAAAAAAAACGGTCGATTTCTTTATCCCCCTACTAAAAATGGACTATTCCATCTTGACATCTTCCGGGTCAGAGGTGAACTCAGGGGCTAATTCTGTGGCTACTGTTTGTGCTGGGTACTTGGATAAATCCGCAGACAACCCCGCTGTTTCAAGCCAAATTAACGCGGCCGGATGATTTTATTGTGTGTTTTGTGTCGACCATTCGACGGTGAGTCGTTATTTTTATGTAATTTAGTTACTTTTCATTAAAGACCGTGTAAAGTGAATTTCAACATTTTCTTCAATAAACATTATAAATGTCGTAATTGTAATCTTGTAAATGAGTAAAAAGTCTCAAAATTGTAGCTCAATTAATTTTGGAGTTATAGATCAAACTGTGTATAAACACATTTCTCTTTCAGGATTTTTTAGGCGTGGTTTAAATGTGACCGCGTTTCGTCACGCGGTCACAAGCCCCACCCCCTGCAGCTCCAGCCGTTATAAATGCGTTCTTCGGTGGAGCCGTTCACTCGCTACCGACCGTCTCCCTCCAGTACTGGCGTGCTGCTGGAGCGACCACATGCCACCTGCACCTCCGCGCACCTCCGCCCCCCCCCCGCGCGCGCGTGTGTGTGGCGATCAGACCCCGCATGCATGTGACCGGGTCGCGCGCGCGCGCGTGTGTGTGTGAGTGAGAGGCGATCAGACCCCGCATGCGATGTGACCGGGTCGCGCGCGCGCCGTGTGTGTGTGTGTGTGTGTGTGTGTGTGTGGCGATCAGACCCCGCATGCGATGTGACCGGTTCGGACCGCGAGTCCGCTCATCTTCTAAAATAGCGCTGATTATAACAGCGGAGTTATGTGTCCTCAACTTTAAAAACATAACCAGAGTTGTTAGTGCACTAAAAACAGCGTAACTCTTGGAAAAAGGAGCTGCTGGAAGCCAGAACTCAGATAAAAACAGAGCAGGTGGATCTCTGCTTCCCCCGTATGCCTCCCCACACAGCTCAGCTCTGAAGGGGGCTGGACATGGCGCAGTACAGCGCTGAAATCACGCCCACGTGCGACACGCCCCCAGCGTTCTAGAGCAAGGCAAAATCATGTTTTTTCATGATTTTTGAGACTTAATTTTATAAGGAAATCAATGTTTTTAATCAGTCAGATTTATATGGGTGATTAATAACACATATTTATGCCGTGTGACAAAATAAAAACACAAATTTAATTTCACTTTACACGGTCTTTAAATCTGTTGACTACCTATAGAATAGAATGTTGACATCTTCCGGATCAGAGGTGAACTGGACGCTAACTCTAGCTGGTTGTGCTTGGTTTCTTGGATAAATCCGTAGAGAACCCAGCTGTTTCAAGCCAAATTAACGTGGCCGGATGATTTTATTGTGTGTTTTGTGTCAACCATTCGACGGTGAGTCGTTAGTTTCATGTATTTGGGTTACTTTTATGTATAAATGCGGTGGCGACACACCCGTGTATTTGAGATTTAAACGTGGTTTTAGGGATTAAAAGATCATTCTATTTTTTGTTAATTTCGTGGCCGAATAGAATATATGTACGTAAAGTATTAAATAAATCCTTTGATTTTTGTAATTTCATCCTTTTAGGATCATTTTTGTTACTTTTCAGTTGGCAGTGTAGTGCAAATATTGATAACGCTGCCGGCTATATATAAATATATATATATATAATATATAAATATATAAATAGCGGATTAGATTAGCTTCCCCTAATTTTCATAAGACATTTGTGCTTTTGAAATTGTGGACCTAAAAAAATTAATAAGCGTTTTAGAAATTGTAGAACTAATTTTTTAATTAGCGTTGCCCACCACTGGTTAAACACATTTTTAAAGTGCGGGCCGAATAACTCGTCAGCAGACACCGGCCCTTCAAGAAGCTGCCGTTTAACTTCATCTGGGATAGCCGGGGAGAGCTTGAGCCAGAGCTGACGTTGAAGGAGAGTGGCCGCCCAAGATGAGATGCGTGCTGAGCACGTAGCCAGTGCTGCACATAAATTTGTAATGATGTCTGCCGCCTTCCCGAGGTTGTCATCTTCGGTCTGGCGGGAGATGTACATGGCCATCAAGGCTACATTATTTGAAGCAGCTCCCACCTGTGACGAGCACTGATGGATCTTGTCCGTCAGTTTGCTCGTGAGCTGGTCGTTGGTTGCCGGAGGGGTGATCCGGGTGCCCACATGCTTCGCCGCCTTGACTCCAAACACCGCGGACAGCGCGGGCTCCAGTGGGGGCACGGTGGGGAAGGACTGGTCCGTGACGCCCAGAACTTTTGAAATCTGGGCGTAGGACGAAACTGGCGCCTTGAGCTTCAGCGGCTCGCTGGCCGCGCTCTGGAGCAGGGCTGAGACGTCAGCGACGCACGGCCAGATTGTGTCCTGGTGCCCACTGCCCTGCGTGGCGAATCTTCCTGCCAGCAGGGGTGAAGCTGCCTGGGCGGCCGCCACAGGCACCTCCAGATCGCAGACTTCTGCTGCCATCTTTATGATCTCAGGGAGCGCGCTGAGGATGGAGGTGTGCGCGCTCGCTGTGGTCTCCAGTGGAGTCGCCGGACGTCCTTCTGGCGAAGATGCTCTGCTGTGTGTGGAGCGGGTGGTGGAGCGTGGGGGCTGCACCGGGTCCCTACCTCCGAAGCAGGCTGGACCGCGGTCGCCGGCAGGTTCCGCTCTTTCGGTGGGAGGGTGGGGGAGCTCCACACCTTCACGTGGACAGGTGGGAGCCGCCCCGCTAGCATTCTCAGCGCCGGAGAATAACGGTGAAGCGGTGACGCTGCCCCGTCACAGCTAGCTGCCTCCGAGGGAGACGTGAGAGAGTTCAGCTCCTCCATGAAATCCTCGACACTCACGTCTCCCCTCGGCTGACACTCGACAACCGCCAGGCTGAAGAGGTTGAACCGGCGCGCCCTCTCCTCCTCAGATAAAAAGCCACACGCGGGGCAGGAGGGCTCTGGAACCATAGCTTGCCGAGCGTGGACAGCTCCCAGGCAAGCCTCGCATAGGGGATGCGGGTCGGATGACAAAATGTACCCTGCCACGCACGTGGGGCAAGGCTTGAAAGTGGTCCTAAAATTGGACATAGTTGAGTCTTTCTTGTTGAACAAGCGTGAAGAAAAAATGGGAACAGAATAATGGTCCATGGGCAATTTATAATGGACCACAGGGCGGGCCCACAGCAGGTGGGCGTGGACTACAAGTCTTCAATGTTGGCGCGAAGTGCGAGGGATAAAACCCAACAAAGCAAAGCTTTTAAAGGGCGATATGCTTACACGAAATAGAACTGTGCAATAAATATTGTGTGGACAACAAAAAACTCATTTTGGAAACGCACCGTTTGCCCAGCATGTGGACAAGGCCTAAGCTATAATGTGCAGTGGGTCACAGTACACGAGTCTGAGCAGCGTGATGTTCACCTAATTAAACACAGCAACAACCGTCAGTGCACCATGGACTTTTAAAATCTTTGCTCTGAGGAGTCACTACATTATTTAATGCTCCTTTATTTCACCCACATTACTTCTGTTCAACCCATTAAGAAAAATCACTCAAATGGCTGTGAGCCATGTTAGTTAAAAAATAATGACCTAGTGCTATACTTTTTACAGAAACATTAGCAGGCCTTGTTGGTCCTGTTTTTTTGTTTACTGCTCTCAGTCAGAGCTGTGAAAGAAGGATCTTTCTGAACGGGGCCTTTGATTGATCAAGAATCTCTCACAGCAGAGACCTTACGTTGAGTTTCACTAACCCTGCCTTAATTCTGTTTGAATGCATGAAGAGGTGTAACATGTTCCTCACGTAGTTTATTTGTTTTCCTTCCCTTCTTGTTCAGAACCTGCAGCAGCAGCAGAACCACCACAACCTCTGGAGCCCGATGAGCCTTTTGATAACGGCACCTATAAGAACAACCAGCACCACAGCTACACCCCCTACACCTTCGTAGATCTGGATGTAGACATGGCCAAGTATCGCCTCCCTCAACCCTCATCTGGCAGACTCTCGCCTTTGCACTAGAAAAGCAGAACCATCTGCAAATTATGCTTTAAGAATTAAATATATGTTTATATATATATATACATCTGCCATATATATATATATATATATGTGCTCCTGAACATACCAAGTCTGCAGCAATGCTGTTGTCAAAATGTGACGTGATTAAAGAACATAAGGTAAAATTATAGTTTGGCTCTGTATTTGTTTTTCATCCTGTGTGCTTCTATTTAAATATCCTAAACAAAGTGGTTATATCAGTTACTTTAATAAGAAACAACCAGGACAGGATTATCTGTGAGTTTTGTTGTGGTTTGCCTGAAAAATGTGAGAAAAGGGACAAAAGGGAAATAAGAATCCCAGCAGGGTGCAGATGGACGTCATGGCTCCGCCCCCTCATGAATAAACATGAGGCGCGCGCCGCTGCGTGCTCCTGCGTGATGACGCAGCGCGACAACTGCGGGTCCCGATTGCTGCAGCCGCTTGTCAGTGTGACGAAGATTGGCACTCAGGTAAGCTGTCACTCAAAATCCCTCTTTTGCAGTTCCCTATCAATCAAACAATCTGGGCCGCGCGCTAAAATGCCCCGGGGCGAGGAGCGCGGACCTAGACAATGCAGCGGAGGGTGTCTTTTATAGGGAGGAGAAGAGAAGCGGCAGCGCTTCTGGAAGAATAAAAAAAATCTTAATACAAGAGGAAGAGGAGGGGGGGTGAAAATATGTCTGCTTTTGGGGGGCAGAGAAGGATTGAGGAAAAGAAGGGCGAGAGCTCCAGAGTAGGCCCGACAGCAGCAGCGTTAGCGCGGAGGGAGACAGCAGCTGTCCCTGCGTGATTGATTGACGGACAAGGATGTGTGAATAAACCGGGCTAGCGTCGCGTGCGCTCATTGTTTCTCCATGTTCAGATTAATGCCGCACATAATTACCTCCCCCCCACTCTCCCACCCGAAGAACTACAACAAACAAACGTTTATTAAATTATCACAACGTGGCCGGAGTTGTCACATCACTCACTCTGCTCGCCTCGTATCAATCCGCAGCGGGGTCTTTTTTCAGCCCCCCGGCTATGCTAGGCTAGGCTAGGTTAGCATGGTTTTATTTTTAATGTCGCCTGATCCCCTGCTCTTGCATAATAAATATGGCGCTTTGCATCTCGGTTGCACCATGGCAGCGTGAAAAAAAAACATTAACAGCCGGGTGGCTAGCTGGCTAAAGCTAGCGTTAGCTCGAGCAGCTTGAGTGAACAGGAGCTAAATATGTCGCTTTGATTGCATCACGGAGCGGCTAAAGCTAACGAGAACTAATGCTTTTTATGTTCAGCTGTTCTGGTTCGAAATCAGCTGATCTGTCAATAAAAAAACATGAAATAAAAAATCAAATTTCTCCAGCGCCGCTGGTGGTGTCTGCAGCTAGCACCGCGGCTAACGGCTAATTCATGGTGGGTGTGTTAAGCTAACATTTAGCTTCAGAGTTGGGGGGGGGGGGTTAAATATGAGAATAAACTAATGTAAGCGCTTCTGTTACGTAATACGCTTTTTCATGGAGGGGTATCTTTTTATTTTTAAACATTGTTTGCATAAAAACATAGGTTTAATTTAGCTTTTAGCTGCTCTTCTGTTAATCTAAAGGTAATTTTAAATCTTCACTGAGTGGAGGCTTCAGTTGTCATCTGTCAGGAAACACATTTATTAGACTGAACATGACTGTTTGTTCCCAGTCCACCCAGCTTGTTGTGAAACATGTTTTTGTTGTTAAACCTGGAGCCCACAGCTTGTGTCTCTCTGTGTGTGTCTCTGTGTCTGTGTGTGTCTGTGTGTGTGTGTCTGTGTGTGTGTCTCTGTGTCTGTGTGTGTTTGCAGGTCAGCCGCCTGTTCCCGCTCTCGATGGTGCTCCAGTGTTTGCAGCGCCTGCAGTGAGCGATGGCAGCCCAGCTGGTTTCCATAGACAAATACCCGAAGGGAGAGCAGCAGGTGGGTGTAAAGACCTGAGGCCTGCACAACCTGCTCCGAGGGCGTCACACTCAAACACAACAAAACAGCAGCTGGGGAGCTCATTCTTCATATTCCACTTACTGTGCAGACAAAGAACACACGGAGTACGTCTTCTTGAACACTGTCCTACCTGACTCCAGTGTGAGAGCTCTGAAAGTCTGACACAACGCATCAAGCCGGGTCTGGGGCCAGTGCAGCTAAAATCAAGGATTTTAATTGAAGGTCTCTAAACTGAAGGTGGCTCAGCTGGTAGAGCTGTTGCCTTGCAGCGAGCAGGTTGCCAGTTCAAATCCCAGCTGGGGGTCTTTCTGTGTGGAGTTTGCATGTTAAAAAAAAAGGCGTTCAATACAGAAACAACTGGACTTTATTTGTAACAGAAGACGTTTCGCTTCTCATCCGAGGAGCTTTCTCAATTCAAAACTCCTCGGATGAGAAGCGAAACGTCTTCTGTTACAAATAAAGTCCAGTTGATCTTGATCAGTTGTTTCTGTATTGAACGCTTTTTTTGATTTTGTCATGTCCTGGACGACTGAGAATCTTCACCAGCACGTGTTTGCATGTTCTCCCCGTGTTGCGTGTGTTTTCTCCAGGTACTCCAGTTTCCTCCCA
>JBBPBX010047867.1:0-13687 GCA_038048925.1 Garcialebias charrua | reverse complement strand
TTTTTATAGTTTTTTTTATAGTTTTTTTATTCTCATGTTTTTAAATGAAATGAATGAAAATTTTCAACAACAAAAATACATTACGGCAAAGACTGGTTCATCCCAAAGATCCAGTCCCCCGGCACAAACAGAGTAACATTGTGTATGCTGTTCAGTGTCAGGAGGGCTGTGATCAGTCTTATATCAGGGAAACTAAACAGCCACTGGCCAAAAGGATGGCCCAGCACAGAAGATCAACATCATCAGGTCAGGACTCTGTGGTCTACACTCTTCTCCAGGCCAGCAGTCACTCTTTCAGGGATGAACATGTTCACATCCTTGATAGAGAGGAACAACGGTTTGAGAGAGGCGTAAAGGAAGCCATCTTTCTGAAAAGAAACCGTCCATCATTAAACAGAGGTGGAGGCCTCCGTGTTCAACTGTCCCCCTCTTACAATGCTGTTATTGCTAGTATCCCTCAGCCCTCTGTGAATAGCAAACAACCATCAGGGTGCTAACAATCCATCGTTATGCTGCGTTCCAGTTACCGTGATTGTGGGAATTTCCCAGTTCCCAGTGGTAGATTGAAATCAGAACGCTCGCTCTAGTGGTAAACTCCCACTCGTAAAGTGAGAGAATTTTTTTCTGCTCCCAGTTTCCATTTCAAGATGGCGGATACTCGCATCTTCAGTATGTCAACACCTAAACTTTTACTAAAATAACTTCTATAATGTTGTTGCGTGTATTTAATCACACAGTGAAGTGAAGACGTTTGGTTTTGTTTTCTTAGCTGTAAAGCCAGTTCCCTTATCAGTCAGGTCTCTCGGTGCAACACTATTGCTATGGGAAATTGCGCCCCCGCGTGATTACCTGAAGGAATACATTCACGCCTTTACGGCAGGGGCGTCATACCATACCATACCATACCATACCAACTTTATTTCTAAAGCACTTTATAAAACCGTAGGACCAAAGTGCTGTACACAAACATAAAATAGAGTAAAAAATAAAATACAGTACAAAATTAAAAAGGTCAGATAAAAGACTAGCATTTAAAACAGTAAAAATTACACACACAAAAAACAAAATCAAACATCTCGGATCGCGTCAAAAGCCAAAGAGAAGAGATGAGTTTTAAGAAGAGACTTAAAAACTACAATGGACGAGGCTTGTCTTATGTCACTCGGAAGGTCATTCCAGAGTTTAGGGGCAATCACTGAAAAAGCACGGTCACCTCTGAGCTTAAGTCTAGTTTTTGGAATCCTCAGAAGCTGCTGGTCAGCAGATCTGAGAGAACGGGGGGGAGTGTAAGTTTGTAGTAGCTCAGTCAAATACGAAGGAGATCGGCCGTTCAGAGCCTTAAAAGCGAACAAAAGTATCTTAAAATGAATCCTATAATACACTGGTAGCCAATGTAAAGAGGCCAAAACAGGAGAAATACTATCAAATTTCCGTGTTCCTGTTAGAAGTCGGGCGGCAGCATTTTGAACTCTTTGCAGCTGTGAAATGCAAGAATCACTTAAGCCAGCATAAAGAGCATTACAATAATCCAGCCGAGTGGTTACAAAAGCATGGATTGCTGTTTCAAAATGTTGCCTTGGGAGAATTGGTTTCACTTTTGCTAACTGCCTTAAGTGAAAAAAGCTAGATCTCACAACTGTTCTGATGTGAGAATCCAGCCTTAGATCTGCATCTATCTTTACTCCCAGATTCGTAACAACTGGCTTTATGTAACGAGTCAGTAGGCAGTCAACAGGCAAAGACTTTCCATAGGAACTCCCAAAAATCACTACCTCTGTCTTGTCTTCATTTAGTTTCAGGAAATTTAGAGACATCCAAGTCTTCAAATCTTCTAAACATAGGAGCAAAGACTGGAGAGAAGTGTGGTCTGCTTTCTTTACCGGTACGTAAATCTGTGTATCATCTGCGTAGCAATGGAAAGCAATCCCGTGTTTTCGAAGGACGGAGCCAAGCGGCAGAAGATACAACAGGAAAAGAACAGGGCCCAAAATTGAGCCCTGTGGAACACCATATGAAAGAGGAGCAGAGGAGGACCCATGGCCATCAAGAGAGACACAAAAAGTACGATTTGTCAGGTAGGATTTAAACCAGTTGAGGGCTGTATGGCCAATGCCCACACACTGTTCTAAGCGTCAGTGTCACCCCAGAGGCCCCGCCCTCTGGGTACTTATAGACCGTGTAAAGTGAAATTAAATTTGTGTTTTTATTTTGTCACACGGCATAAATATGTGTTATTAATCACCCATATAAATCTGACTGATTAAAAACATTGATTTCCTTATAAAATTAAGTCTCAAAAATCATGAAAAAACATGATTTTGACTTGCTCTAGAACGCTGGGGGCGTGTCGCACGTGGGCGTGATTTCAGCGCAGTACTGCGCCATGTCCAGCCCCCTTCAGAGCTGAGCTGTGTGGGGAGGCATACGGGGGAAGCAGAGATCACCTGCTCTGTTTTTATCTGAGTTCTGGCTTCCAGCAGCTCCTTTTTCCAAGAGTTACGCTGTTTTTAGTGCACTAACAACTCTGGTTATGTTTTTAAAGTTGAGGACACATAACTCCGCTGTTATAATCAGCGCTATTTTAGAAGATGAGCGGACTCGCGGTCCGAACCGGTCACATCGCATGCGGGGTCTGATCGCACACACACACACACGCGCGCGCGCGACCCGGTCACATGCATGCGGGGTCTGATCGCCACACACACGCGCGCGCGCGCGGGGGGGGGGGGCGGAGGTGCGCGGAGGTGCAGGTGGCATGTGGTCGCTCCAGCAGCACGCCAGTACTGGAGGGAGACGGTCGGTAGCGAGTGAACGGCTCCACCGAAGAACGCATTTATAACGGCTGGAGCTGCAGGGGGTGGGGCTTGTGACCGCGTGACGAAACGCGGTCACATTTAAACCACGCCTAAAAAATCCTGAAAGAGAAATGTGTTTATACACAGTTTGATCTATAACTCCAAAATTAATTGAGCTACAATTTTGAGACTTTTTACTCATTTACAAGATTACAATTACGACATTTATAATGTTTATTGAAGAAAATGTTGAAATTCACTTTACACGGTCTTTAAGACGCGGATGCCCATCCTACTTTCTCTTTTTGCCCTTCACCTCGCTTAAACCTGAACTTCGTGGAACTTCTCTGTTGTCACATCGCTCGACTAGAGGTGAACTTGCTCACTACGCTGAGCGTACAGAGAAATTTCCTGCATATTACTGGGCTGGTGAAAGCTAGTCCAGCGTTTTCTACTTTACCTTGAAGCTTTTCTTCTCTCTCCACAACTGCTTCGCTCGACGGCGCTAACTGCGTCACAACGCTACCCTGCTAATCAAGTAGCAGGCTAGCCAGCGAAAGCGACGCGACGGAGAGGACATCTTCGAACAAAATAAATTTAGGAACAACCTTGACGCTTCTCGGACATGGCCCCCGAGAAGGGAAAACGGAAGACCAAGATTCCAAGGAAAACCAGCATGACAGTGAGCCCTCGCTCGCGCCCCTGCCCCGGCGGCTGCGACTACTCCCTGTTGGCGACGGACACCCACGAGGCCTGTCCCGTCTGCCTGGGTATTCTGCACGCGAGAACAGCGCTAGGATCCCCCGACTCCTGCCCACACTGCAGCCGGATGCCGGCGGTCGTGAGAAAGTGCCGCATGGACGCAGTAGCTAAAGCAATGGGCGAGGCTGCGGTGCGGAAGGCCTCAGGCCCAACAGAACCACTCGTTCCCGAACCGGAGCTCGAGAACACAGACCTGGAATGCAATGGTCAGGTTGGGGGAGAAAATGGTTTGGACATATCGGTCCTGGTCGGGGACTTGACGTCCGAAGTGTCTGACCAAGATGCCGAGTATGGTTAGGAGGGGGAAAGTGTGGACTCCTCCCAAAACCTGGCACCAGTACTGCCGGAATTGGACGCGTCGGTCCCTACTCTGTTCGACTTGTGCCGCAGGGCCGCGGACGCACTGCAGGTCACGTGGCCAGACCCCACGCCTCGCCAACAGGTTACGAGGCTGGCGGGAAATCATTTCTATGCGAAACAGCAGCCGACAACGAGGCAAAGAATGCCAATTTTTCCAGATTTCCTGATGGAGCTCACGCGCTCTTGGGCTGAACCCGGAGCTCCCATGGCGTTGCCGCTCTCTCGGTTCCTGGATGTTGCCGGGATGGAGGCAGCAGCACTCGCCAGCGCCCCGCAGATAGAGGAGCCCCTGGCGTCTCATCTGGGCCCCGTAACAACAGGCGCGAGACCAGCAATGCCTAGCAAGGCCTGCTGTGCTTCAGAGAAACAGCTCGACAAGTGTTACCGAGCTCAGGACCTCGTGACGCGCGCAATGATTGCTTCGACCATGATGCAGGCGTATCTGGCAGAAAAGTTGCGGGAGCTCCAGGTGAATGAACAGGCTGCAGAAGAGGCCCTGGAGGAGGTCCGCAGGGCCTCTGACTTCGTGCACCGCATGATGGGGACAATAGCCATCACACAGGGCAGATCGATGGCAGAAATGGTTGTCGCCCAGCGCCACTTGTGGATGACTTTGACGGACCTCCCAGAAGGTCAGAGGTCCCTCTTTCTTCAACACCCGATCGAGCCAATGGGACTCTTCGGGGGAGCTCTGGAACGCATCCAGGCCAGGCTGGAGCAAAGGCGTAAGCAGGCGTAAGACCTCTGTGAGGGGCTGACAAGAAAGGGTTTTGCCCGCCCCAGGGAGCCCACATGTTGTCCCCCGCAAAAGAGACCTGTCTGCGACGGGGAGCCTTTTCATCGCCAGGTGGCTCGGCCGAGAACCTTTTCGGTAAACCCAAGCGGGAAGCAGATCCGGGCCTGATGAAACTGGACGAGATCATAATTTTACAGGTTTGCCCACCCAAGTGGTACGGGAACCGAACTTTTTGAGCCCAGACTTTGCTTGTAAAACATTACAAGGAGCTGGTGACATGTGTATGTGTGCACGAAACATGACTCATCTACTGTGTGTGTAATAAAAACAAACACTTGTTCATCCATACACAAAAATAAAAGTACCAAAGCACAGTCTGCCCTGGTTCTTGACTCAAGCCCCACCTTTGTGAAACACAAACTAATAGGTCAGACTATGAACCGCAGCAGGACGCACGAGCTCTGCCTGAGGCAGTCAGACCTCGCAGCGTCCTCTGTCAGACAGACCAGCTTGCTCTGGAACACGCAAGAGGGGTCAGAGGCCATCCCTCCCGCGCTCACACAAAACCAACAACAGATAAACATGCCTTCCAGGCTCACGGCGCACACGCAAGCCTGGAGGGCGTGTCTGCCAAATGAATGGATCATGACGACTGTGCGTCACGGGCTCAGGCTGCAGTTCCTCAAGGGACCGCCTCCCTTCACAGAGGTGCTGCAGTCGAACATCAACCCAGCACGTGCACACGTGCTGAGGGAGGAAGTATCAAAGATGCTTGGGTAATAAGTTTTGTCCCAAAACACAAACTACGCTCCGGTCACTACAGCAAGTACTTCCTGGTTCCCAAAAGAGATCAGTCCCTGAGGCCGATCCTTGATCTCAGGACGCTGAACAAGAGAATATATACATTCAAGTTCAAGATGCTCACATTGCGACAGGTCCTCCAGTCTGTAAGACCAGGAGACTACGCATGCAACATGGATTTAAAAGATGCTTATTTCCACGTGAGCGTGTGGAGGAGACACAGAAAATACCTCCGCTTTGCATTCGAAGGGAAAGCATACGAATTCAAGGCTTTACCTTTCGGTTTAAAGACTGCTTTGTGCACATTTACAAAATGTTTGGACGTAGCACTGGCCCCTCTCAGGAGTCAAGGGGTCAGAATTATGAATTACCTGGATGACCTGATTCTGGCTGGAAACAAAATGCAGGCTCAGTAGTACTCCTGCAGGGTGACCTCTCACCTGGAGGCTCTCGGTTTTGTAATAAACCTGCAAAAGAGCGACCTGACTCCATCACGGATTACCGTATTTCTTGGAGTACAGGTCGACACTGCCCGGTACAGAGCATTGCTCTCAGAGGAACGCATTTCCTCAATTCGCCATTCCCTGGCAAAGTTTAAACTGAATCAGCGGGTTCCCCTAAAAACATGCCAACGCCTCTTGGGCCTCTTGGCGGCAGCCATTCCCTACGTACCACACACACTGTTGAAAATGCGGGCCTTGCAAATATGGTTAAACCAACAGATACACCCTGTCCCTTTTAGGCGAGCTGGGAAAATTCGGATCGATTCAGAATGCCTGAAGGCTCTAGAACCATGGAGGGACTCGTCCGTGTTCACGGAAGGGGTCCCGTTGGGACGGGTGTCATCCCGTGTAGTTATCACGACAGATGCCTCAAAAACAGGATGGGGGCAGTCTGCAGAAATCTGAATGCCCAAGGCCTTTGGAAGCAGCAGGAAGCAAGATTACACATCAACTTTCTGGAATTGTGGGTCGTATTCCTGTCAGTGAAATACTTTTTTAGAAAAGGTCTGATTGTAGGGCAGCATGTCCTAGTGAAATCAGATAACAGGACCACGGTGTCCTTCATCAACAGGGAAGGAGGGACGAGATCCCGAGCCCTCCTCGGTCTGACACAGAAACTGTTCACGTGGTGTACCCCAAGGATATTGTCACTTAGGGCGACTCATATCCCGGGCAAGTTGAACTACGGAGCGGACATCCTCTCAAGAGGACCTCTCTTGGCATCAGAATGGAGGCTGAACCCACGGGTCGTGGATCAGATTTGGTCACGGTACGGGAGAGCCTATGTAGACCTGTTCGCATGCAGGGCCAGCTCACAATGTGACCTTTACTTCTCTCTAAAAGAGACAGACGCACCGCTGGGAATGGATGCCTTGGCCCATGACTGGCCAGCAGGGGTGCTGTATTACGCTTTTTCACCTGTCCCTCTGATTCAGGTGACGCTGGAACGTGTACGCAGGGGAGCCCTCTCCCTGATACTGTTAGCCCCCAGGTGGCCACAGAAACCGTGGTTCCCGGAGCTGATTTCAATGCTGTCAGGGACGCCATGGCAGCTGCCCTCTCACAGGGACCTGCTAACCCAGGCACATGGGCAGCTTCTCCACCCACGTCCGGAGCTATGGCAGCTTTCAGCCTGGCCACTGAAGGGAACAGGCTGAAGGCCTCAGGCCTGACCGGTTTCCTAAAAAAAAGGGTGGGGGAGAGGGAAGCCCTTGGTGCACATGCTCTCATGAGGAGCACACTGTGGAAGGGATCCCCCCCACCAACAGGCCTCTGGCCCCAGGCTGGGCCCCTTGGCCAGTCCTAAGGATCATCTGCTCAGTAGCAGATAAGGGACTTTTTAAGCTTATCTGTGCACCCAGTGTGTACAAAAGATTTGCCCCTGAGAGGTCAAAGGTCACCCTGTGTATAAAACTGGGTTTATACCTCAATGGTGCCATCTGAAATATCAGAAGTCTAAGGGGCTTTGATCTGTTTTCTTCCCACTTCCCACATTATCCAAGGGAGTAGGAGGTGGTGAGCAACGTACCAGCGGCGCACGTCTGTGCGTTCTTTCTCAGGCTGTGCCCTCTAAATACACTGTAGAGAGTGGCCGAGAGATGCCTAATGTGTAAAGGCAGAAGTTCTCACAAGCATGCATTTTACTGAGCATTTCAAGGGCGTGAATGAATTACGTTCCCATAGCAATAGTGTTGCACCGAGAGACCTGACTGATAAGGGAACTGAAAGTTATGCACCATAACTCATGTTCCCTGAAGGAAGGGAACGAGGTGCAACACAGTTGGCCCTTTTCAATGCTGAGGCTCGGTGAAGTGCACTTGGAGAAAGTAGGATGGGCGTCCGCATCTTAAATACCCAGAGGGCAGGGCCTCTGGGGTGACGCTGACGCCCCTGCCATAAAGGCGTGAATGTATTCCTTCAGGTAATCGCGCTGGGGTGCAATTTTCCATAGCAATAGTGTTGCACCTCCTTCCCTTCCTTCAGGGAACATGAGTTATGGTGCATAACTTTCAGTTTTTCTTTTTTCTCAATGAGAAAAATATATATTAAATCAATTACCTTTGGCGGTCATCATCCTCCTCTGACATGTTCTGTGTCAGGAGTGCATATCTGGTTAGTAATTTATTATATTCGGAAACAGCAACAAAAACAAAGCGTGCGTCCATCTTGATTTTCCACTAGGATAAGTGGTAGCTTGGCAAATTACGTCACTACCACTTCCCAGTTTCCAGAATACGAGGTAACTGGAACGCAGCCTTAGGCTGATGGTCCTCCTTGATCATGTGAGCAGCTGGTTTTGGCTGTCATCAGCAAACTGGTTGATCCACTGTGAGAGGGTGCTATTTATAAGACTGAGCTGAATACAGCATCTCAGACTGAGGAAGTCTTTTGGACGAAAGACAAAACATTTCTACTTTTTTGCTTTTTTGTTTTGTTTTGTTTTTTTGAATGTCCAGAGGACCAGACTTAGCTTTTTTAGATTTTTCTACCCGGATTATTGAGCATGCATCAGGGTACTCATGGAAACACATTTCCACATGCCCAGTGTCTGATGCTACAGCCATGTTACTGAGCTCCCACTGATGAGCTAACCTGCTGCAGAATAATGGTAAATGGTAAATGGAGCTTATTTATATAGCGCTTTCCAGCCCCCTGTGAGGAGCCCCAAAGCGCTTTACAATACCAGCCATCCACCCATTCCTGCCTTGCAAGGTGCCATCCAGACCTACCGGGAGCAACTCGGGGTTAAGTGTCTTGCACAGGGACACAACGACACATGGTGGGCGGATGCGGGATTCGAACCTCCAACCTTCCGATCAGGGGTCGACTGCCATTACCACTACACCACGGCCGCCCCTATAAACAAAATTATTATTATTATTATTATGATGAAAAAATAACAACTTGTACAATCCAGTCCAGGTTAGCAGCAGGTACAGTATAAACTCAGAAACTGTTCTTGTTGAAGAAAATGATCATATCTACTTATCAGAGTCAGAGTCAGAGTCAGAGAGTCTTTATTGTCATTTGCACCGCATGTGGTACATGTGATGAAAACGAGATTATGTACACGGGGTCCCAGTTACATCCAACAACAAATGCAAGAGAAAAACAGTAATAACATCTAGAATTAACTAAGAAAAACATCAACTAGTAATACACTAAGCCTAATATAGTGGAAATAAACAGCAGCACGAACATGAGTTTGTATGAGCAGATGGTCACAGATGAACACAGATGAACACAGCAACAAGAAAACAGATCAGCATCAGCACAATGTGATATTTTGCAGTGTTTATTTTTTATTTTATTTTTATTTATTCATGAGTCTAACAGCCTCAGGGTAGAAGCTGTTCCTCAGTCTAGTGGTTCTACATTTGATGCTCCTCAACCTCCGTCCTGAGGGGAGTGGGGCAAAGAGTGAGTGTGCTGGGTGAGTGAGGTCTTTCATGATGCAGGTGGCTCTTTTCCTGCATCTGGAGGTGTAAATGTCTGTGATGGTGGGGAGACTGACTCCAACAGACTTCTGTGCAGCCTTCAGCTTATCAGGCAGTATGTGTGAGTGTTCTGGACAGACAGTGTCTCCTGCAGTGGATAATATGTTTGCTGGGTGTAGATGCTTGAACACATAAATATGAGAATACAAGATCTGACAGCAAAGGATAAAACCAAATTTACCTTTGGGTATAAATAAAGTAACCTAACCTAACCTAACCTAAGTCTTGTGTTGGTTCCACCACCAGCAGCAGGGTCCTCAGACAGAACGGCTGGTGGAATGTCCTGGTACATCTGCAGCCCTCTCTCCACTTGTTTCTTCATGGACATGGCGCTGTGACATTACGTTCTGTGCCTCTTCCTCAGCAAAAAGCTCCTCCAATGGAGACTTTCTGGACAGACTGCAGGGAGGTGGTTCCTAAACAAACAACAGGTTCATCAGTATTATCAGTAAAAAGGGATTATTAAAGGCATGATCATTATTAAGATTGAGAATGTACAAGTATATAATTTCAGTTATCATACACGTACACTCTCCTCCTCATCTTCCACTCTCTCAATCTCAGGCCTTTCTTCAGACTGCATGGTGACCCCATCATCTCCACAGTCTTCATCTGTTGACCACAAATAACATTACTGATATTTAGATTTCAGATTTTAATAGTAGAAAAGGACTGTTGTGCATGAATGACATTTCACCTGCTCAATCATCTTTCTCTGTATCTGCTCCCAGACACATCATCCATCTTCTGTTTAAATAGCAGAGCAGCTCTTCTCCACCTTATAACAAGATGGAATTCACTTATTTGACAAGTGGTCCATGGTAGGTGGTGTGTACTGGAGTTGATGGTTTTCACCATGTCCCTGCAATTATATAAACAAGCATGTCCCTGTTACTGTAACGTTAGCTTAGGATGGACAGTTATTAGCTCTGTTGTTATTGCCTAACTAACCTAAATCAGAGTCAGAGAGTCAGAGAGAATTTATTGTCATTTGCACCGCATGTAGTACATGTGTTGAAAACGAGATTATGTACACAGGGTCCCAGTTACATCCAACAACAAATGCAAGAGAAAAACAATAATAACATCTAGGATTAACTAAGAGAGACATCAGCTAGTAATACACTAAGCCCTAATGTAGTAGAAAAACATCATTATAAACAGCAGCACGAATGTTGGTGATTCCACATCTGAAGTGATACAAACTTTTCACAATATGCTGTAACCGTTCTGTGGCACTCTTCATTCAATTACACCGACGTACTTCCCATGGACAATATGGTGAATGGAGGAGCACATTGTTGAGACTGGCTGACATTATTAGCCATTTCAGGTCGTTTGTCTAAAAAAAAAAAAAACGAGCTAACATTAGCATGTTGTTTGCATTTGAGCTGACCTACCGCTTTAAGTCCAGTATAACTTGTTAGCTTCTTAATGTTTGTATGAGACATAGCTTATAGTTTTATTTACCTGATGAGCCAGAGAAGGAGGCAGAGAAAATAGTCCGGCGGAACGCGTCAAAGACGGGCCACACTTTTACTTCTACACCCTCCTTTGCACTATATAAATTATTGCAAGTGCTGCACTGAGCTGACTGGTCATTTTATTAAAGTTAAGCCACGCTTTTGACTGCAGCTGCTCACTTTCCATGTATGGGAACACTTCTGGTGGATTCTTCTTCGTTGGTTTTTGGCAAGCGGCTTCTTCTTCGCTGATGTTCGGCGAGTGGCTTGTACTTCCGGTTAGTAGACTAGGCGTCGAAAGTAGAAATCAAAACTAAATCATTGGAATGATTCCTGGAAAACCGGACAGTTAGTCCCGGTTCCAAACAATTCTCCATCCTGGATGCCCACCCCTAGTCCTGTACCAATCTAATGTGCTGGGACGTCCACCCTCACCCATTCCACATGCATATGTCCTCAGTATGTTACTTCTTTTTCTTGTGCTGAGGTTTTTTGTTTGTTTTGTTTTTTGCAACCTTTTGCAACCTCACATTGTGTCCCGTTAAGGATACAGTGTGAGATATGATTCTTTTTATACCTGTAGTGGACATGACCTTGTCCACTTTTAAGACACCTGTGTACTTTTGAACTGTCCAGTGATGACCTTTACTGACCTCTCAGTAAAGCAGGACATTTAACACAATTATTCCATTAGTTATAATCTGAGGACATATAGTCACTAAAAGAGACTATTTCTATATCTTGATTTTATTCTAATGTAATCAAGAATAACTTTTCTCATTTTCATGATATGTGCTTTTATGCTGTGTTATTCTGAAATGTGTTAATTACTGTCTTCACTGCTGTGTTTAAAGGTGAAGCCTTCGGGTCACAGAGACCGGACGGTTTTGTTTAGAAACTCAGAGACAGTCTGATGAGCAGGGCTCCAGCGTTATCTGTCTTTTTTCCTAAACATTTCTCTCTGCTGCTGGCTTGTAACCTTGGGTTTGATAAAGCAAGTGAACTCCTCTCTGTGTTCCTGCTTTTAAGTTCTAACTGTGCGGAAACGCTTCAGTCTTTGAATGGACAAAGAGTTTGAATGGACGGAGACCTGAAAGCTCTCTGCCTTGCAGCTGGTCAAGCTTGGTCAAGAGCCAAAGACTAACTTGTCAGCTAGAACTGATGGACGTCTCCATCCAGTTCCCCGAGCAAAAGCTCCAAAGTTCTTAATGAACTTCCTTTGAGAAACATCTCGTCTTGAAGTCAGCCAGAAGCTGCCACATGTTTCTGACGGCTGACGCGGATCCGAGGAGACGTTGGAAGTAAACGACCAGTTCAGACGTACGAGGGCCGGAAGGACTCCGTGCACCTGGGAGGCTGGCAATATCTTTATCAGACGCATCGTCAAAAGGTAAAGAGCGGTTTACAAACGTACCTGGGATTTAGCCGAAGTCGGATGGAATGTGTCATCTCTGGTTACACTCGAGATAAATAACTTAATCTCTCCAACCTCTTATTCCTCCTACTCTTTCCCCTCTCTATCTAAGCTGGAAACTATATTTTTAAGCTAAAAGAGCCCACAGACTAAATATGTTAACATCCAATATTTATGTCTGTTGTGTTGAATTTAAGTGTGCTGACGTTTTAAATTGAAAGAAAGTGAAATCATGTCAATCAAGTGTAATGGTGTTAATTTAGTTGATTTATTCTAAATAAATGATAGTGTCTCTTTGACATATCAAACTAAGTTAACGTCTTTGTCACTTAATGGCTCTGTTTATTTATCCATCATAAAGATCACAGAAATATTGAATAAACTGAAAAAGAAGAGAATCCGTGAATTTACTATTCAATCTGAATAAGTAAATTAATTAAGGTAAAAAGGAGGTCAGTATTAAACTGACCCCCCCTTTAACCCCTTTACATCTGGTGGCCTCGTATCGGCTTCTAAAAGTTTATTGATAAATCTGTGGTCTCAGTCATGAACTGTAACGTCATGTTTGCATAAAAGGATCCAAGTTTTAAACTCTGAGGATAATGATTTTGGCTGGAAGTGTTCAAAGCAGGCAGATTCTGCATGTTTTTATCATTTGAAGCTGTGAGATTATTATTGTTTCAACTCTGTTAGACGCTGTTGGAAGCATTCAGGTGAAGTTTTGTCAGCCGTAGTCTGTGGAAGTTCTGGTTCGGTCCAGTTCACGCGGACTCCTGTACAAAGCTTTGTTTGACCGCCGAGTCAGAAGCCTGAAAGCTAATTTAACATCTACAAGATTGCTGTTGTGGTGTTTTACATTTTAAAGAAGGTCGAAGCAGCATATACTGTTAGAACGTGTCGGTTAGTGGTTCGTGAAACCCGAGTTCTGCTCCTTTAAAGTGGACGGAACCGACCTGGAGTGACTCCGCGAGAGTCCGTGTTGTTCAACAGCTGCAGTGCTGGGTTACTGAGCGTGACTAAGTTGGCCTGTCTAGATGTGCGCCGCATGTTTCAGCATTTTGGGAAGTTAAATTGTAGCGTTTGAGTTGTTTTTAAGAGTCTATGAAGTTGTATTCTGTTGTGCTAAGCTAACGTTAAGAAGACGTGTCTCATGTCCGTTTATGAGCTGTGATTGGATGATACGAGTGCTGTGTGCTGTGAATCACTCTTGTAGCGAACGCTGATTCGCTGTTGTGTGCTGTCAATCACTCTTGTGGCGAACGCTGATTCGCTGTTGTGAGCTGTCAATCACGTCGCACGCCGTTGCGACCAGCCCACTTTGTCGTCATTTCCGGTACTACATTGGTCGAAGGTAAG
>JBBPBX010047866.1:9258-25977 GCA_038048925.1 Garcialebias charrua | reverse complement strand
TTAGAGTTGGTGTAAATTTTCATACTCTTATACCACTATGCAAAAAACTCAGGACAGTGTTAGTTTTACTATTTTATGCTTATGTCTATTATTATATGTTTCAGTGGTTCAATGTTTAGATGTTTACTGTTGCACCGAGGGACTGAGAGAAATGCAATTTCGGTCCTGTGTATGTCCTGTACAGTACATATTGCAGATCTGACAATAAAGTTGACTTTGACTTTGACTTATTATAACTGCAAGCTGCAATTATCTAACAGGAATTGTTTTTTTTTCCCCCACTATGGAAGTGTGCTGTTTGTGGTGGGACTCAGTTTGTTGGTGGCTCCTCAGATTAAAAAAGTCCTTCGGATGAAGGATGAAACATCGCAGCAACAAAAAAAAAGAAACCATCCAGATGACCTGACTGAGCATTGTTATACAGTATTACTACTGTACCTGGATTACTGAACATGAACTTTGGTGGATCTAATAGAAACTTTGTCTGGATTTAAAAGAAAGCAAAACTGTCTTGGCTCCTAAAGAAAACTACAGATAACCCTCTTTAGAACACAAAACCCTCCTTAGAGCAAAGGCTGTACACTTTTATTAGTATAAACCAGCATATGCCTTTGCGTTACCAGTCACCAATTCTCTAAATCAATCTGCAGTGTTAGTGACGCATTAGGTCAGAAAGTAAGAACTAGAAAGTTCCTGGAGAAAAGTTGACTGGAACTGCCAGGCTGCTACCAATTTAAATTGTTGATTTGACTGTACTATGTGTTGGGGATTGTTCTCAGCTACCACTATACTTAATCTCAGCCGGATAGCTCTAGAAATGGCTGAGTTATTATATTTTCTCCTTTATAGCTAAGGTGGCCATCTTGGATTTTTGATTTGGATTCAGTATGTGATAGGAAGCTTTCTCAGCTACAACTTCACCAAATGTCAGCTCTATACAGGTAGTCCCCGACTTACGAGCGAGTTCCGTACTTATGAGTTGCTCGTAAACCGGAAATTCGTACGTCGGAACAAGAAACACGTGTTCTCGTAAGTCCGGATTTTCGCTCGTAAGTTGGAACATTTATGGTAGCGCTACTACGAACACTCGTTTTTCATCAAAAACATTCATACTACTTCATAAACATGCTCAGAAACGTGTTTCCAAACGGTTAGCTAACACACTTTCATCTAAAAACACAAAAAAGTGCTGTATTTTTTACAAATTTACTGCTCGTTCGCCAGCTCGTAAGTCCGGGACCTCGTATGTAAGAGCGCTCGTAAGTCGGGGACTACCTGTATGTGTAAAAATGGCAGAGCTAAAGACATTTAAAAGTAGTGTGAAAAACAGCTCACTTTAATCCAAGTTGAAAAAAATGCTGTTTTTCCAAACTTATTTTGGCAGAAGCCTATGACAATAAAACTGCAGTGAAAGAGCCTGCTGTCTCGTAAAAAAATGCTTCCAAACAAAAACATGAATGGTGCACTGTGGCTTATTTTGCATCTGCTACAATCAAACATCTTCTCTAAACATCACTCCTGAATTTTCCTCACATCACCTGTCCATAGGTTTCCCTTTATACTACCTTTTAACACAAACATTTAAACACCAAATGCAATATGTGTTTTGAAAAACTTAGATTAAGGTATCTTGTAAACTTAGATATATTCCTTGCTGAAATAAATCAGTCATTACTTTTTTTCCTTCACAAAAGCAGTTCCTATAAGTCACATTAAAGCAAGTTTGAACATACTTTGAACAAATCAAATTCAAGTCTTGTCGAAAAGCAGAGAGTAAAACTACTAATGGAAAGTACTGTTGGATGCCTGTACCACATTTTATACACCATTACAGCTTTAACTGCAAATAGTACCAGTAACAGATTCCAGACGCAGTGATTGATTCATCCATTTAAAGCTGCAGTAGAAATGTGGGTCAGTAATGTGTTGGGTTCATGTCTGCCACACGTATTTTCTCAATTTGTGAACATGAAAAGTTGTGAATATGCCATCACCCCCAATATCTCTGTAAATAATTATCTGTATTGTAATTTCAAGAAAAATGTGATGGGCTTTAAAACCATAGGCAAAAGCTAAGTGGTGTCTGTAAACACCGATTCTAACTAGAAAGTTCCTGGAGAAACTTTGACGAGGACGGCCATGTGGCGGCCATTTTAAGTTTTTGATTTCGCTCTCAGCTACCACCATACAGTAACCAATTTCACCTTAAAATGGCAAAATATCAATGAGTTAAAGTAATTTTTTCTTTCAATCTATGGTAGTCATCTTGGATTTTTGATTTGGATTCAACGTGTGATGGGGAACATTCTCACCTATAACCACATCAAATTTCAGCTCAATATGTGTAAAAATAGCTGAATTAAAGCCATTGAGCTTTGGTGGCCATCTTGACTTTTTTTAAATTCATTATTTATTGGGTATTGGGCTCAGCTACTACCACACCACATTTCAGCTTTTTTTTTTTTTCTTCTTCTTTCAGTTGCTCACTTCTTCAGATCACCACAGTGAACTTACCGTAAAAACCGGTGTATGATACGCGGGTTTTTTGCTCATTTGAATGTCCTGCGTATTAAACACAGAAGCATATTAATTATGGATTTTTTCCCATATTTTTAGACCCATTTTTCGCTCTGATTCGCCGTTTTACATTTTGGGCAAAAATGGTGCAGTACCAGTTTCGGCCGCTATGGGCGCTATGGGCAGCAGCAGAGGACTCAGAGAGCGAAGAGGAAGAGGGCCACTTCCAGACGTTTCTAGCTCATGTGTCCGAAAAAAGCCTCCTCTGGTCGGACTGACTCTGTCGCTGCCCGCCCCTTGCTATGGATGTAGCTGTTAGCAAGATACCGTAACTCATAAACCACACCGCAGATTTTTAAATCCAGCTGATTTCACATTTGGTTGAGCTCAGGGGACTGTCTGCTATAAAGTCAGGTAAGAAATATATTTTTTTTTAAGCGTTTATTTAGCTAAATTTAAAGAAACAAAGCGTCCGGTCCGAACCGCCTGCCTAAAATTCAGCGAACTTTTTTTTAAATCCAGCTGATTTGAACATTTCGTTAAGCTCAGGAGCACGTCTTCTATAAAGTCAGCTAAGAAATATATATTTTTAAGCGTTTATTTAGCTAAATTTAAAGAAACAAAGCGTCCGGTCTGAACCGCCTGCCTAAAATTCGGCTAACTTTTTTTTTTTGTTCAAATGTTCAAATCCAGCTGATTTGAACATTTCGTTAAGCTCAGGAGCACGTCTGCTATAAAGTCAGCTAAGAAATTTATTTTTTCTCGCAAAGAAATAATTGTTTTTACCGTGTTTCCTTGTGAAGTTCTTCGTACTCGCTTGCTTCTGTCGCCGCCATCTTAATTAGGGCAAATGAGGCGCTGACGCGTCGCGTGGCGATGACGCGTATTAAACACCGAAGCGTATTATTTACGTTTTTTTCTTGTTTCTTGTTAATAATTGGACAAAGCGTATTAAACACCGGTGCATATTTTCCTCCGACGAATACGGTAGTCATACGAAGACTTGGCAATTATTTTTACACCAGATGCTTTGCCTGACACAACTACAGACCACCGAGCAACCACAGCCCTCTGTGTGGAGCAGGGAGCAGCCTTCTAGTGGGCCCAGATGAGCAGATGGTGGGGTTAGGGGCCTTGCTCAGGGGCCCAGAGTGGGGCGAATGAGGGTAGAGGCAGGTGTGGGTCTTTCACCTTTTCCACCCACATTTATGCTGTCGATACCGGCTTGAACCGGCGATCTTCCGATCACGGACCACCTTCTCTAACCTCTGCACCACCCACCACACAAAATTTCCGCTAAATATCGCTAAAAATGGCTGATTTATAGCATTTTTCTTTTTTAGTTCAGGTGGCCATCTTGGATATTTGTTTCAACCAGAGTCTATGAAAAATTACTAATAAAATTGCCGTCTTTGTTTGCAAACGACATTGCCATGGTAACTCAAAACACCAATAAAAGTAATAATAGCACACATCATGGTGCCAAGCAGGTCCTTTTGATATAACATTACAGTTCTAGCCGCATTAAAGTTGACAGAAGAGTAAGATATAAAGTTAAGAAACCTTTGCCATGTGGATAATAATAGGTACTGCCTTACTAGGCAGTCCCCAGTTATAAACAAAAAGCACTAAAGGATGAAGCCTCTTCATCCAAAAAAAATATATATATAAGAAAATTCAAAATGAATAATTGAAAAAAAAAAAAAAGAATAAACATGTTCATCCAGTATGAATTGGAAACTGTAACTCTCGTGTGTCAAGCAAATCAATAGATAAATTACAAAATATATATTATAAAGAATACAACTGTTTGTTTCAGTTAATTAGACCTTGAGTTGATGCAAAGAAAAAGCAACACAAAACCAAATAATGGGAACACATGAAAGAAATAAAATGAGAAACACTTCAACCTTCTCAATAGGCTGAGTGCTAGTGTGAAATAATGATTCTTGATATTATGAATCTCTAAAACGCATCATGGTGTGCAACTCTATAGATATAAAACATTCTACAAAGAAGATGTGGTGCATATCACAAGTTTTAGGGACTTCTTAATAAAGAAGCAACATGTTTTTTAACAAGCAGCTGTATGTGCCATGTAAGTAAACCAATCCTAAGTTCTTACCCTCTGTAGCAGGAAACAGGGTTTCACCCTCAGTTTTTGCCTCAGCCAACTTTCCTGTCCTCAACAAAACCTCGGCAAAGTTTTCCTTGGGCATTTCTCTGTATGATGAATAAACATCTTGAGTCTAAAAACAACAACAGAGAACAAAGAGTGATGAAGTACTTATCATTATGAAAAGGAAATTCCCAAAGTAGGGAGAGCAGAACAGAAAAATCAAAACAAAGCACAAATCGACGTGATTAAGATGACTGAGCATTTCCATTCCCCTGATGCAAAGACAGTTGAGATGAGGTAAATGAAGTTCAGAGGAAAACTAGGCTTTTCAACAACAAGCATGGGAGTGTTGTACTGCTGCTGCCTCGTGTCTGAGGGGTGTCTTTCCTTTTTGATAAATCCTATAGTTAGGGTCAACTTGTGTTTCCTGAGCTATCCCTTAGTTTTCTACTATAGGCTTAGACTACTGGACAACATTTCCTCACTCTGCTGCTGTCTTTACTTGCTCTACTCTACCTGTTGGTATTGGTAACTGGGAACTGCCTAGTAAGGCAGCCACCTATTATTATACACCTGAAAAGGGTCTTGCTCTTCTATCAGCTTTAATGTGGCCTGAGCCACAATGTGTACCCCCACAAGTGTTATCTCAAAATAAGCGGCTCGGGACCATGATGTGTGCAATTACTTTTAGTGGCGTTTCTAGTTACAATGACGATGCAATTTGCAATCAAAGACGCAATTTTTCCAATATAAAAAGCTTGATGGAACTCTTCACAGCCTGGAGAGCTCTCTGAAGAAATCTCAAAAACTCTTCCTACCACCACATCTTTTAAAATATGCATACCTATTTATATATTATATAATAAACCATAGGCAATTTTTGTTGTCTAAATTTTAAAATGGTTGCCACGTGGTAGTCCCTGTCAAAGTGTTTCCAGGAATTTTCTAGCTATTTATATCCTTGGCATGTATTTTTGTCTTTCTTCCAATAGAAATTACACCTGGACCTGCCATTCTGTGTTTGTCTCTCCTTCCTGTCCTCTCAAACACAGCTGATTGAAGCAGATGGCCGCTCGTCCTAAGCCTGGTTCTGTTGGAGGCGTCTTCCTGTTAGTTTTTCCTTTCCACTGTTGCCTTTGTGCTTGCCCAATATGGGAGACTGCAACAAAGTGGAGATTTAACGCCATTTGCTGACTTCGTTAGATAGATAACTTTTAACTAATTAGCATTTATGATGCATGTGAATGTTTTTGTACAGCGCCCTGAGACGACTTCTGCTGTGAATTGTCAATTTATACTATACAGATGAACAGTGAAGGACCTCCTCTCATTGGCCTTTGAGCTTTAACACTGCATTTTCCATCCATCTTTATTAACTCTCTAGTCAAATACAGGTAGTCCTCGACTTACGAGCGCTCTGACCTACGAGCGCCCGGACTTACGAGCTGGCGAACGAGCAGTAAATTTGTAAAAAATACAGCACTTTTTTGTGTTTTTAGATGAAAGTGTGTTAGCTAACCGTTTGGAAACACGTTTCCGACCATGTTTATGAACTAATATGAACGTTTTTGATGAAAAACGAGTGTTCGTAGTAGCGCTAGCATAAATGTTCCAACTTACGAGCGAAAATCCGGACTTACGAGAACATGTGCTTCGTGTTCCAACTTACGAATTTTCGTGTTACGAGCAACTCGCAGGAACTGAACTCGCTCGTAAGTCGGGGACTACCTGTTGTCTTTTTCATTCACTGCAAACTCGTATGATAAAAAAACAACAATAATTCCATTGATTAGACACTGACAGATAGACACAGAGAGCAATTATTGTTAGATGGAAGGGGAAGATGGATCACAGGCCTATTAAAATGTCATGACAGGAGACATATTGGCATTTTCTGTTACTCCTTGTGTCCACTCTTTTAGCTCTCCATATGATTTGTGTATTTGAGTAAAAAGCCTCGTTTTAGCAAAGGCAGACCATTTTCTCAGTATAAAGGTCAAATTATCCCTTTTCTTACTTGTACTCATTTTTTACTTCCAAAACATCTTCTGCCAACATTATTACTTATGGGTTTGTCCATATGTACTTGCCCTAGTCTATTTAATACATACAGTATATGTTTTTTTAGCCATTCTGGATTTTGCTGACTCCAATCCCATCAGTCTTGAAATTATGTTTCTTCCTTAGTAATGTCAGTGCTTGCAAAGTGCTTTTGGCATTATAATTACTTAGTCTGAAATCAATATTCATTTTGTCTCAACACTGTTTTTGATGGAATGCATAAGTCATGGAAGGTGTGTGTGGGGGGGAGGGGGACATATCAAATTAAATGCTCCGAGACACAAGTTCACTGGGGCATTTTCTGCAATTTAAGAAAATGGCCTGAGGTACAGAATAATGAGTTATGACACAGCCTGGTCTTAAAGCCACTCACCGGGTCTACGTGGGGATCCTCGATGAGCTCCTGATAAAAGGGGCTGCAGCCTTGGCGCTCCAGGTTGGAGTTTCCACGCGCCCCTTCCTGGCTGGTGGCTCCTGCATCGTGACCCTGAGGAGCCATCAAAACATCATCAAATTTTTACAACATGCCCTCAGCAACATCATCCGGCTCTTTTATACAGCTGGAAGTCCTCACATATTCTCTTTCTCAAGAAACTCATGACAACTCTTATACCCAACACCCCCACCCCAATGTATCAGGGTGACCACCTGCCATCCCAGCTACCACCAGGTATACTGAAATATTCAACAGGAGTGTCAATTAATTATGCAATGCAGAACTCTGGATTGGCTGTTCTGGAAGAAGTCTGAGAGTGTGAAAGAAACAAACGGCACAGACCTACCGACGCCATCAATGTCTGTTCATGTACATGCACATTAAAACACATACAGATTGTATGACCTAAAAGTTAAATTAAGAGTACACTTCTGAATTAATGTGCCGTTGTCTGTTTAATCAGTCATCAGACAGCCAGTATGCACTTACGTGCAGCGGGCGAAGGTAGTTGAGTGACTCCTTCAACCAGCGGTGGTCACTGACTGCAGACAGCACAGCTTTGGTGGTCATTCCAGTCGTGGTCAGAACCTTCATGGTCTTAGCTGTGGTTCTGTGCAGCAAGTCCCCCGCTGTCCCCACAGGAGAGCCCAGAGTGGATGTACTGGCCTGGACACAAGACAAAGTGGACAAAACTATTATTTATAAAATAAAATAAATATACGCTATCAAAAATCAGGTTCTGACAAAGATTATGAATACAATTGCAAAGTACTCTTCTTTTTTTTACTTGCTGTAATTTTAGCAAATGACAAGGTTAGATTTACAAAATATAACATCAAGGTTTAATAAAGTCTAAGATGAGCACTCTTTGGTTTGGTCCATTTTTTTTATTTTTTTTACTTTTTTACTCCTGCTCCATCCTACCATAACTTGTGAACAAGATCCATGGTACTTAAACTCCTCTGTTTGAAGCAGAGACTCACTCTTGACTCGACGCAGAGGTATTTCTCCTTGTTCTAGTTTAGAACCGATGCATTAGAGCAGCCGACGAACCTCAGAAAAGTAAATTTCTCCACGTGTTTGTAAATAAACTGGCCCCCATAATAAAGAGGGCATGTTTGATTCCAAAAGGAAAATTACCAGTACTTCTTAAAAGCATTTTGTGCTAAAATAACTAGGGATGGGGCCGATCCAATCCAGTATCGGTATCGGTATCCGATACCAGCATAATTTAAGTATCGGATATCGGCTCCAACCTGCCGATATTTCCAATCCAGCTTCAAAGAGCACTGCCGTTTTAACTTTGTAAGTTAAACCCAATGAATACACTCTTGAGCCTTACAACAGGAAACTCACTAACTTTGAAAGCACACAAGAGGCAGCTCTATACCACACACATGTCCTCACTCATGGTTTCAGCTGGAAAACTAAAAAACGCTAAGCATGATGGGAAAGACGACAAAATCCACTCCCCTTAACCACTAAGGGAGTGGATTTTGTTGTCTTTCCCATCATGCTTAGCGTTTTTTTTAGTTTTCCAGCTTGGGTGCAGCTGGAAAACTAAAAAAACGCTAAGCATTATGGGAAAGACAACAAAATCCACTCCCCTTAACCACTAAGGGAGTGGATTTTGTTGTCTTTCCCATCATGCTTAGCTTTTTTAGTTTTCCAGCTGAAACCATGAGTGAGAAGGACATGTGTGTGGTATAGAGCTGCCTCTTGTGTGCTGTCAAAGTTAGTGAGTTTCCTGTTGTAAGGTTAAAGAGTGTCTTCATTGGGTGTGTCTCACACAATGTTAAAATGAATTGTCTCAGTACAAAAATTTTATTATACAGATTCATATACCTGAACAGTATCGGATCGGAAAAGTATTGGTATCGGTCGATACCCAGTTGTTAAGTATTGGTATCGAATCGGAAGTGAGAAATGTGGATCGGTGCATCCCTAAAAATAACAGCAGTTTTGGCTGCAAGTGCAAACATGATATACATTTGCATATTTCCCAGTTTATCAAGCATAGCTGAATAATGTTAAATCAGCAAGGAAAATTGCTCAACCATTATGAGAATTATGACTAACAGGTTAACGGAGAAATCTATAACAAAAAAGAATCTTATTTTAAACCAAATGACTCATATTTGTCTCTCTGAAAGAAGAAAAGCAATCCTCGGGGTGCTGGTTTCTGCATATTCAGAATGTTTTCTGCGGTCTCATTTTGGGAGGAACTTAACTGAGTTCAAATCTTTTACCACCGTTCCTTGTTAGTTTGCCAGATAAAAGACAAACACACAGTCATACACACACCTGGAAGTCCTAAATACACACAAGTGAGGAATAATGACATGAATGCAACAATAAACTGACAGCAGAACGCTTCAAATGAGCTCGTTCCACACAAAAAGGAAATGCAATTTGAGTCATGAAACATTAACACCCACTCCAGGCATCATAAAGCTTGCAGCATTGGAGAGGAGAAGAAAGGGCATAAATTAACCAACCAAAGGGAGCTGAGCAGCCTTAACATTAGATTTACAACTCATCAAATATGGAGCAGCAGAAACACATACAAAATGAACAAAAGACACTGAAACACACCCATATGTCGACTCTAAAATAACTCAAATGGGGATAAAGTAAAGCAAATATGTTAATGTAGAAAAAAAAAGATATTTAAAAATGACAAACCTTCTGATAGTCCGTCCTGTTGACCTCGGGTTCAATCTCAGGAATGACGGGCTCCATTTGATAGTTAACAGCCTGGTACAGCACCTGCACAACACACAGACCAAAAAAGACAAAAGGTAAGAGATAAATATTGTGTTTGACATAATATGAGTTTCTACTGGCATTACATTTAAACTGAGGTTGTCACAGCTACAACAATACTGCATTCTGCACATTGTAGGCCTGTACAAACTATTATACTGCAATACAGCAATCTATAGCGATGGCTCAGACAAGCAAAAACCTTGTATACTTTGACCTTGATTTGTGACCTTGATCTTGGATCTGGGGTAATGAAAAGTGTATACAATACTCTGTGTAGTGATGATATACTGTACTGTATATGTTTATGAGGATTCATTAAATTATTTTGAGCAGAAGTTATAGTCTGGACAAGAGATATTTTATGTATGTACAAACAGACAGAAGGATGGTTGGACAAACACAGACTATACCATAATACATCCGCCTTCGACAGACAAGTAAGAAAAAGAATTATGTTAAATGAAAAATAGAAATCAAAACAAAAAAAAGTCTAAATTAATATAAGGTAAATAAAACCATAAGTATGATGTCAACTTTTAAATCTATACATTTTAAATACACCCTGAGTAAAAAGAATGGGAGGGCCTAAAATTATTATTATTATTTTTTTAACAGCCAAACCAGTTGGTTCAGGGCAGATGTGAACTCTGGTTTCAAGCAGTTTCACTCAAATACAAAAGAAATGTTGAAAATTTGCTTACAAAAAAAAAAAATTGCTTTGCATTAGCTTTTACAAGTTAGTTTGCGTTGACTTCGCAAAAAAACAAACTTTGAAATGAGGAAAAACACTAAAGAACCACATCAAATATTTCTATACTTTAAGCTTCAACAAACTAAAAGACACAGATTTACCTCCTGGCTCTCAGATTTGGGGATCAATTTGCTCCAACATGTAAATAAGGTAGTTTGTGACTAACTCAACAATGTGCATTCCTAAAAATGAAAATACATGATAATCAACACCAAAAGGCTTTGGAGATCATAGAGAACAATGATATTTCTCTAGAACATGAAAAACAAAACTACCGGTAATTTAAAAAAAAGTGAATTTTGTCACAAAATCTTCCCAAACTGAGCAGTCTTCAGGAAAGACGTGTTAAACTGCCCATCAGTGTAAATACACCAAAATTACAACCAAGATTTAAATGTGTATTTAACCAGAAACCATCTATAAAGAAGCCTGCTCATTCTGGGGCAACAGTTTTGGGACAGCTGTCATTCCGTTTTAACATTTAACTGAATGATTCATGGAGGAAAGCATGAAGAGACTACAAAATAATTGTAATCTGAAGCACATCTCATCAGTCAAACATTATGTTTTAGCCTTAGACTGTTCAGCCGTCAATAGAACTGGGTTTCTGACATGAACGATCAGTGTCTGCAGACTGATGTAACAATGAGTTCTGAAGCGCACCGGCCTGTGCGTTCAGCTCAGAGTTGACAACAAGAGAATTTCCTCAGAGAAGCAAGGCTTAAATGCTCACAACCGTTTTTCAGTCTGTGCTTATTAAAGTTAAAAACAAAAAGACAAAACAACGGATTCAGTAAAGTTCTGCAAAATCAAGCTTTAGGATGAAACAGTTTTTGACTATTTATAAATACTCTTAGTAACCATGTTAGGAGAAGAAAAATGCCTAAAACCGAATGTTTAATGTAGTTTGTTTCCTAAATCCACCTGTGGATCTGTGTCAGAGTTGAGCCGGCTGATAGACACTGTGCCATCTTTATCAGGACGATGGAACTTTCTGGCAGTCTCCATGGACAACTCATTGCCCTCGTCGGCCTCCTTGTGCATAAATGTATTATGATGTAATCAGTATGTTGCAGTTTCACGTGCTGGGGTCATTTTTATGCAACGTTCACACTCTGTTTTGTCTAGGACACAGTGCGAGATTTTTATTTTATTTTTGTACATCTACACTCTCCCTCGTGTTTCTTTGTCCTAATCTGAAAAAAGGGCTGCGCCTCTCGAGGCAGACGGCCTCAGTCACTTCCGTCTCCCCATGTCTGTCTGTTTGTTTGTGTTTCTCTCGGATGAGCTGTACTGAAATGTAATGTTGCTGCGTTTGGTGCAATAAAAATAAAGCTGATTCTGAAATATTTTAACTTAAAGAGGTGTTCTAAATTTCACTAACCTGACTGCTTCATTTTATGTTGTCACAATTCAGGTTTGAAATAAAATAAAATAGGTGAACCTAATTTATTAACTTTCAGATCGTTTTGCATTGCAGGGTCTCATAAGTACAGTAGATACAGGAAAAATAATAACAATTACATGAAATGCATACAAAAACGTCAATATTCTCTTGGAGCTGCTTTTACAAGCCTAACTTTATTAACAATTTTCTGAGTATCTGACGTGGCTTGATCCATTTTAATTTGATGTCATTACTGATGTACATGTTTTAGCTGTGTAAAATACCCCCACTTTGTTTTAGTTTAAGAGCAAAATCCCAATTACAATCCAAAAAATCATATTGTTTGCAGTTTCAGTCACAATCCTGAATCTATTTTCACATTTTCCTATTTCTTACATACCAACGTCACGTTAAAAAACAAAAAAAAAAAAAAAAACTTTCAAGAACTGAAAGTGACAAGGCTGTCAAAAAAAAAAAAAAAAGCATCTTTCAAAAGAACAGCTTTGTTGTTCTAACCTGCGTTTGCAGATCGCTGGAGGCAGCGAGGAGGGCGTGGATGCTGTCTGGGGGACAGTGGGTGAGAGCGAAGGCTAACAGCTCCTGTCGTGCCTCCAGGTCTGCGTAGCCCTCACACTGACCGAGCAAACTGCACACGTCCCACGCCGGACTGTAACCTAAAGAAAAGAAAGAAGGGAATAAGAAGAGAAGTAGAGCCGAGTGGGGTCAGCCACAAGGAGAAAAAAAAACAAATGACCACATCAAACTTTATAAGGATGGCAGAGAACATGAACACAATGCAGAATATTACCCTGATGCATGCTCAATAATCCAGGTAGAAAAATCTAAAAAAGCTAAGTCTGGTCCTCTGGATGCAGAATATTCACTTTGAAACCAAAAATCAAATAAGAAGTGAACACAACAAAGTATAATCTTACCAGCCTGTGTGACATTAATAACCTGCTTAAATACTTAAATCTATAGAGTCTGACATTGAAGAAATCAGCTTGAGACATTGCAGTGATGGTGCCTCTTGGCTACAGCTTAATCCCAATCATTATCCAAACTTGATTCCATTCAAACAAAAATATTTAAATATTTCCTCTACTCAAAAACAGATAATTCTGTCTTATCCGATTATACATTTCCACTCTTAAAACACGTTTTTTTTCCTTCTCATTTTCACCTCTTTCCACTTCCACAACACTGAAAAGGCTCAATGAAATGCTGTTTATTCAATCTAACAAAAGGTCAAGGGAGGTCCTCTGGATGGATTCTTCTTTATTGAAGGTTTATTCAATCGTTTCTTTATTATACTTTGCTTCAACCTGTCACATAAAATATTAATGTTATAACTGTATTTTTTTATTCTTATTGCCTGGAAAGAGTAATGGAAGGTAATAATGCTGTAAGTGAAATAATTACAATTGAAAGTTGACTAACATCACAGTGAACAGAGGTTGAAATCAGAGTACCGTAATGATACTGTAATTGTTTGGGCATCACCCCAATTACTTTAAGTCAACAGTTAATGTGCAAACAAACAAAACAAAAATAGATGAACGCTACATTTTTTGTAAATATTCACGTCAGAAGTACATTATTTAAGCCACTTGGATATGCCCTGCCCTTCCAACTAGTTCTGGTATTCTGGCAGCTGATTCCTCTCAGCTTTCAGCCTGCTCCTGCAGGTTGCAGCCAGGTTAGACATGGCCGCTCATAGGTGTCCAACTTGGTCATGATCATGATCTTCAGTTTTCAGGGTCAATCGTGACTTTTCAAAGGTGGCTATGAAGATTGTTGAGCTGTCATCATTGTATTTTGACAATCTCCAAGTGTGACAGCAGATTTCCCTCGAAAATGTTCGAACACTGAGTCCAAAGGTAATTTCTGTGATAACCAGGAGGTTGGGTTTTGAGGTTTTGAAAGAACCCATATCCTTCCAATATAGCACCCTCTCTGGGCTTGAGCGTTTTAAGAGAGCAAAATTCTCCATCTTTGTCCATATGTGTTTTAATCCAGCATCTCACAAGTGGAATGTCCTGGCTCTTTCTTAATTCAAACATATTTTTCATGTCTCTCACTCATTTTGCACCGAGGTTGCTTAGAAATTGAATGCTCTGAGGTTTGAACCCCTGATCTTCAATATCAAAGTCATGGGACGCCAGTCACGATAACAAATTTTGCTGGGCGATTAATTGTCTCAGAAATTATTGTGATAAATGATAATACTGTTTGAAATTGGAAAATAATTAGTAATTATTGTAAAATTTAAGAAGAAATGTTTAACTGTTGTGTGTAGTACCTTTTTTTGACCACTGGATGACAGTATAAGACTGAACCAAAGGATGGATAGTGAGGGAGCGAGCAGCGTGTCTATTTAAGAAAAAAAGGAGGGAGGCCCCTTGACATGACATGGGCCGTCTCTCCTTCCTGTTTTTCGATTCTTAAAATGGTGGACGCTCGGTGTGGTTTGAGCTCTTTAGCATAGTATTTGTCACACAAAGATTTTGCTAAAAATTAAAATAAATAATTTAAAAAAAAATCAGTAAACAAGTTCTCAGCTTCTTTTTGCAGAGAAAAACTACTTTTTAGACGAAGGCACGGGTTTCAACTGTGAATTTTGGAGCTTCGACAAGACTGAGGTTTTCCATGAAGTCGACCTATTAGCTTAGCTCGTAGCTTAGCATCTCAGCTTAGCTGCTTTTAACGATCCAAAAACATGATTTTTGGACGGTTAAAATAGATTTTGAAGAGAAAAGAGAAAGGGAGGGGTCAGTGAAGAGCACCGGAGTTGAGCCTTTTGTCATCCAGTGTCTTCAGTAGAAAAAGAGAGACACGAAGAAACACCCATCCCTAATTCCTTCTGCACTGGCCTTTCCATTACTGGTTTCATTCAGAACAGTGAGATGATTCAATTATTCTCTTTATTCACTGACAGGAAACAACCAAGACAGTAAGGATGTCCACATATCTTTCAAAAGACATTTCAACAAGCACGGAGGATTTAAAAGGAACCTGGTTCTTCCATTTTAAACACCGAGGCCCAGAATATGTCTTAGCCCTGAGCCACACCTTAATATTTTGGGGAAAAGCCAACAACCCTGCAGGACTCCATCCATCTGTCCATCCATCCATCTACTGGATGCACTGCAACATTTAATATCGGCAAAGCAGTTTCAGATGATCCTGAATGTTTTCTCAGTTTGTCATTAATGTTTCTGTGTGCAGCTTCGACTTGGGGATTGTCAAAGTGCAGCTTCACAAAACAGACTGAACTTCAAACTTCTTCCTGCATGGAGAAGATTACGAATTCCAAAGACTTCAGAGTCATTCAAATCCCCATTTGTTGCCTTTTAACAGCAGCAGCCTTTTGATTCTTTTAACTTGACTGAGTGAAATTAGTCTGAGCTCCCAAACACAACTCAAATGTTCCTCCATTAAGTGCTTGCAAAATTTCAGGGGGTTGCTATTACTCTTACAAGTCATTGCACTATTTTACGCTTTTTATCAAAAGAAAAATCGTTCTCTCATTATAATGCATGAGATCTATAAATAGTCGTATGAAGTTGAGCCACGTCTTTATGTAGGATTCTTTTGAACATCATTTGACAACCTTAACACCCAGTTTGACAGTGAAACCAGCTGATGAGAAAAATTGCTATAAAAAAAAAGAAGAAGAGTTTATTTTATAAGAGTGTCATAGATGTATCTCATGGATGATCATTTGGATTAGAGTTTATTTTTTAAAGCCTTTAGTGATTTCTCTATCAAATATGTGGGCTGATTTCTGGTTCCTTGCTGACTACAAACCTGCAGCCATGAGCTCCTGGCAGTGGATGTAAGAGGCCTTGAAGTCCAGAAACCTGAGAGCTTGATCTGCCAGCAAGGTCAGCACTTGGCCTCTTCGATTGGCCTCATCGTCTCCTGAAAACACAGACACACAATTATTTATAGAAATTGGCTCAGTTTTATCACGAGAAAAAGACAGCGTGTAAACAACAAAGTAATTTGTTAGGGACTTCCAGCCTGACTATGTGATCTTTCTCAAATCTAGCAGAAGTGTTTGGGTACACATTTAAGACAAGCTGCTGAGAAGACATATGGTGAGTCAGTGAGAATAAAAAAAAAAAACATAATTAAAGTCAAAGTAAATGACAGTACTTGTACATTTATTTAAACATTCAAATCACAATTACAAATCTAACAAACTGGCCTAATTTTTATACTGACTAGTACAATATGCTTTATTACTTCAAAGTAGTATACTATATTTTTTGGCCTATAAGTTGCAGTTTTGTTACATAATTCACATGCCCTGCAACTTAGATGCCGAAGCAACGTATTTATGGATTTTTTTCCTATACTGTATTTATAAACCAATTTTTGGCTGAGATATGACCGTTTTCATTCATTCTGACTGAAAATGTTGAACACTACCATTTTCAGCCGCTAGATGGCAGTCGAGTGGTAAGGCATGCCGATGTATCATGTAAAAGTGGCTATTAATGACACAGTCGGCTTGCCATAGCCTGCCACCGTCGTCTGTCTGGAGCAACCGTCAAATCGGCTTCATTTTGTTGCAACGCCCCGGCAAAATGCAACTAATTTGACCATTAAAGTGCATTTATTAAGTAAATGTTCAACCGACACACCTTTACTATAAAGTTAAGCTAACAAAT